>PVJO010023504.1:0-26009 GCA_004026905.1 Hystrix cristata | reverse complement strand
TCTCTCTTTCTCTCTTTCTCCTCTCTTTCTCTCCTGACCCAAATCCCCACCCCAGTTATCCTAATTTCAAAGTGGATTTCAAACCAAAACAGATCAGAAGAAACAAGGAAGGGAACAATGCAACAGGAAGAAATACCAAAATAATGGTATCACATCAAATTAAAACATCTGCGCGGCACAGGAACTCACCGAGAGTGAAGAGACTACCTACAGAATGGGAAAAAACTTCTGCCAACTGCTCTCCTCGGGCAAAGGATTTATGCCTAGAATATATGAAGAACTAAAAAAAAAAAAAAAAAAAGACTAGTCAAATTTAAGGCCCCAATCATAAGAGAGATATCTGAAATGAACAGACACTTCTCAGATGAAGTACAAATGGCCAAATAAATACATGAAAAAATGTTCATCATCACTGGACATTCAAGAAATACGAAAACAACACTGAGATTCCATCCCACTCCAGAAAGAATGGCCATCATCAAACAATAACAAATGCTGGAGAGGTTGCAAGGGAAAAGGAACTCTTCTTCATTGGTGCTGGGAGTAGCACCAATGAACTCTTCTTCATGGGTGCAACCACTACAGAAATGAGCATGGAGATTCCCTGAAAAACTAATAGAAATTCCATTTGATCCAGCTATTTCCCTTCTAGGTATCTTCCCCAAAAGATTTAAAGACACCATATTATAGTGATATATAAATATTTATGTTTATAGTAGCACAATTTATAATAGCTAAATCTTAGAATCGGATTATATGTCCACTGAAAGATGATTGAATAAAGAAAATGTGATATTTATACACAATGGAGTACTACTCTGATATGAAAAGCGATAAACAAGTCATTTGTAGGAAAATGGGTGTCCCTTGAAACCATTATGTTAGGTAAATCAGACACACAAGGTTAAATATTGCACGGTTTCTCTTATGTGAGAAAACCAATATAAATGTGCACAATAAGCATATACCAAAACCAGCTGTAGTGGCACATACCTGTAATTTCAGCTCTTGTGAATCTGAGGCAGGAGGATTCTGAGGTTTTTTGAGGGGAAGGTGGTGCTGGGGATCAAACTCAGGGCTTTGCACTTGCTAGGCAAGTGCTCTACCACTTCAGCTAAATCCCCAGCCCCAAGGATACTGAGTTTGAGGCTAGCCTGGGGTATATACCCCAGTGAGACCCTGTCTCAAAAAAACAAAAAAACGGCAAAAAGCACATACTGTATGAACGGTGCTACAAATTCGGAGATAAGCTATTATCCTTGGCTTTAAAGAACCAACTTATAATCAGTGATAGAGGAAATATAGTTGGAGATGGCAGCTTTAATATATAGAAGTACCATGCTGGAGAAGGGGCACCCAGAGATCAAGGAGAGCTGCCTATGGCAAAGACATTTCGGCTGAGTCTCATGTAGATAAATAGAAGTTCTCCATTCAAAGAAGGGTGGAAGGGAGGGTTCAAAGAAAGGGAATTCATGTGGAAAAAACTTAGAGTATGAAGCAACATGGAGTATGTGTGGGGGACTCATAAATAGTTAACATTTCTAGAGTAAAATGTAAAATTGAGACTGGGAAGGAAGGAGACTAGGAAGCGGGAGGTGCAGGGCTAGGAGTATAGCACAGTGGTAGAGTGCTTGCTAGCATGTGCAAGGCCCTGGGCTCAGTCCCCAGCACTGCATAAGGAAAGGAGAGAAAAGAAGGGAAGGCAGAAAGAGAGAAAAAAAGGTAAAGATTGGAAGTTCTAGGTGCCATTTTAAGAAGCTTGGTCTCTTCCTGCAGATGATGTGTAGCCATGAATGAAGCTTAAACTTGACAGGTCAAGATTTGCTGTAACGGTAACTAACTTGTCTGTCTTCTGTCATTTTCCATGACACTATCTACTGCCTCATCTTGATTTAAAGCAAAACCTGGAAAACCTACAAAATAAATGTTTTGTGGTTTATCTAGAAATAATACAGAAAATATTGCTCTTATTTTTGGTGAAGAAAATGTTGTGTAGTTTATTTCAATCTAAATAAAATGTGAATTTTGTTAAAAAAAAAAAAAGATTTGCTGTAAGGAGGGTGGGATTCAAGAGGGAAAATAATGGGCTCATCAAGATTCTTATATCCCAGTATGGATCAAACGAAATTTTCAATAGTAGGTGAATGATTTTAAAAATTCTGATGGCTCATATAATGATTATGCCACTACTAAAAATCATTTTAGTTGGGTGTGGTGCTACATGCCTGTAATCCCAGACCTTGGCGAAACATCTTGACTGAGGCAAGAAGATCTTGAGTTTTAGGTCAGCCTAGGCTACAGAGCCAGGCCCAGCCTCCCACAACAACAAAAATCATTTCCCAAAGTCCATTTAATGAGAATGCTCACGTGCTATGTGGTACTGCCCTCCCTTTTCAATGTGCTGAGTGTACAGCAAGATTTTCTGTTTAAAAAAAATCTGTCAGAAAAAGTAGTAGTAGATTAGTAATTAGGAGAGAAAGGAAGAGGGCCTAAACTGAGGCATTGATTAAAAGGATAGAGAAAGGGACAGAACAGAGACATGTTTAGGAAGTAAAATTGTTAGAGTAGGTGACTAAGGGCAGGGACTGGTGAGCAGGTGGAAGGCACTGGGGGACTTGTTTGGCTTGGTCAGCTGGGTGGTTTGGATGCTAGTGGAGGAGGAGGCTGAGAGACTTAGGGAGGAGAATGAGTGTAGGTCTGGATACTCCAAGCACCTGGGGACATCTAGTCTAAGGCTCGGGAAACAGGAAATTCTGGTCACTATAGAATTTAGAAGCTATAGCTAAAACTGGATGACTGGAGGAGTTGCTTTGGTAGAAAGTGGTTGAGAACTCCAGTGTTTACTGAGAGAAAGATTTGAATGACTGGTCTTTCCTCTCTAACACTAGTGCTGTTCTGTTTAAAAACATGGCACTGTTTAACCAATGACATTTATGAAATCACAAGGCTCAGAAGATGTTTTCATTGTGTAAGTTATTGAAAAACTAGATCGACTGTAAAGGAGCTTGGCTGGCTCACATGGGCAGAGTAAAATAGGGTGTGGACTTTGGGATATCTCAGTGTAGGAGATCAACAATGTCATCCGGGGCCCTTTTCCAGTTGTCCCGCGCCTTCATGAGGTCAGCTTCATCTTGTGTCCATGCCCCTTGAGGAAGATGGCTATTGGTAGCCATCTGGAATGCATACACTCACGTTTACATCCAGGAAAAGAGGAATTCTGAGCCAATGTTCCAAATAAGACTCATAAAATTCATTTTAAATTGCCCCACTTAGGACACACAACCTTCTCAAAGGCCTGATTACATCCAGGGGAATGGGGTGTGCTCACTGGTTTAACCACCAGGGGCCCACTCTGATGCTAAAACTAGACTTGATATGATCCTGAACATATGGTGCAAAGGAAGTTAGGACATGTGGTTAGGAAGTTTTACGAAGGGGGAGAGAAGGAATGGATACCTGATAGGCAATGAAAAATGTTTACCAGACAAAATGTCTAGATCTATAAACCTAAGAATACACAGAAAAAATTGCACCTTCAGTTTTAGAGGAAACTGAATGCTCCAATTCTCTTTTAGGGGGACAAAAGGATTCAATATGTGTTTGAACTGTCTATGACCAACATACAAATGATTCCAGAATCATTTCTCCAGACCTTTAGGTGGCGCCTTTGGTTTCTTAAGCGGTATTAACAGGACAAGCATCAGTTAGAGCCTGTCATGTGAATGGTTCTATAGTTAGCACTTTCACTTGCACCAAAGTTTTAAATTTAGTTCCTTTGATCTTGTGAAAATCTTACTATCCCACCCTGATGCATGAAGAAGTGATGCCTAAAGAGGTTAAGCAAATTACCCATGGGTATGTAGCTAAACCATAGCATATCCCCACCACCATGGGATTCTGGGTGATCTGAGCCGAAATATGGGGACTGTGTGATAAGGATCCAAGGATATATTGGGGTGAGTCAGGAACCAGGGACGGATGAGTATCAGAATTCTCTCCTTTTATCTCCATTCCTCTCGTTTCTGATTCATCCTTCTCTCTTCCTGTAGACAGGTGTTCCTCCTTCTCCAGGTCTTATAGCAGAAAAGAATGGCCACTAAAGTCACTGTCCTTTTCTTTCTTCCTCACTTTCAAAATCCTGAAGACACACTCATTGGCTCAGAGGAGAATCACATCACAGAGTGGCTGCCCATGGCCCCACTCTGGGCAAGCCGAGTGCACAACCCTTGCTTGGCAGACCAGCAGCACAGAGCAAACCTCTGCAAGCTCAGCCATGGGCTTAGGGCAAGCAGGCTGCTGTGAAAAGCTGCAAGGTTGCACTTTCTGCTAGTAGCCTGCTCTTTCTTCACAGACATTTGTCCAAGCAGCCCTACAGCTCTGTGTTGTGCAGACCACAAAGTGCATCGAGAACTCTAATGAAATAGCTGCTTGGATCTTCTTTATGGGGCATTTCTTGCAGCATAGTCTTTGGCTCCAGGTGAGGTTTGGGTGCTGGATTCCTAGGAAGAGTCATTACGAGCCAGTCCCTGTGGAACAGGCAAGGCCTCTCTGGACAGTGGCCCCCCTGGAACCTAGGTGGTCAAGTTGCTGATGGTACTTGTGCTCCACGCACAAGCCAGTCTTGTTCCTGATTGTGGAACCTTTGTGATAAGCGTATGGATGTGGCTCTTACCCTGAGCTGAACCTAATCCATTCAATGCACAAATCTGGGAAAGGCAGTTTGTCAACAATTGGGAGGGCATGGCAGCTGCAGCAGCCTCTCTCCAGC
The DNA here is from genome assembly GCA_004026905.1 of Hystrix cristata. NCBI lineage: Eukaryota > Metazoa > Chordata > Mammalia > Rodentia > Hystricidae > Hystrix > Hystrix cristata. The sequence goes on along the minus strand of PVJO010023504.1, from coordinate 21,241 downwards.
TTGGAGCCACAGCGCATGCTGGCCCAGCCCCCAGCCAGCCTCTTATCTTCTGCCAGCTCCAGCACTGGGTCTTGTCTGGAAGAAGCTCTCATCTGGGGTCTAAACTGGAGGGAGGAATCATCTTCTGGGAAGATGGAGTAGGGGTGCTGTCCTATAGAGGAGACCTCCTGAGATCTCCAGATTCAGCCTTGTCACAGCTGCCACAATGAAATGGTCCAAACCCAGCCCGTCACACTTCTCTGCGGAGCTCCAGACCCCATCACCCACATTCTCTGTTGGGGATTTGCCCTGCGTGTGTCCTAGGCACCCTGAGAAATCCTCCTCATTCATATGTTGTCCTCTCCCCTCGCCACCTCACTCTTGAAAACCTCCTCTTCCAGCATTCACTGCTTAGCGAGGCCCTTTTAGCAGGAGCACTGGAGTGTCACACTGGCTGGCATGCAGGGTTTAGCAGAGGTTTCTTGGAAGAAGTGACAGAGGGTTGAGTCATGAGAGAAGAAGCCCTTGGGACAGAGGTGTCTGTTTCCATGTGGGAACTGTGAGCAGACTGGGTTGCCACATTGTATCACACAGGGCAAAGGTATCTTGAGAGTTGAGGCCAGAGCTGTAATCAAGGGCAGGGTAAGGTGGCTTTCTGGGGAAAGGGGAGCATCTAGTATGAAAGGACTTTGTCCTGGAGGCAGTGGAGAGACATTCAGGGACAGGAGTGGGTGGCAAATGGAGCCACGATCCACTTTTATAGTTGAATGGTCCCTCTTGGAGGGGTTGGACTTTCTACTTCCGTAGTGGGGCGAAGAGCCGGAAATGGGATCATGAAATGCAGGAGATGATGGAACCTGAATTAGGGCTGTGGAAGGAAGGAGAAACAAAAGAACCATTCACTAGGGATAGATGAAAGACGATGAATAAGCTAAGAATGACTCCTCTGTTCCTCTGTTTTGTTTTTGTTTTTGTTTTGTTTTGTTTTGTTTTTGACTTCTGTTTCTGACTGGAGAGCTGAGGGTATGGGAGGCCTGCAGTGGAACAAAGAATACAGAAGAAACAAATCTGGGGGAAATGTGATAAGTTCCTATTTTAGAGTATTCAGTAGGGCAAGTTCAGGAAGAAGTGTTTAGCAGGAAGCACAAAGCAGACTCTCCGAGAGGAATCTGTGAGTCATGACTGATAAGAGTTGAATCAGGGGCCTGGGGGTGTAACTCAGTGCTGGAGCACTTACCTGATATGCACAAGGTCCTGGGTTCCATTCCTGGCACCACACACAAAATGAAACAAAAGAATTGAACCAGTAGATAGTGGGATGGGAAAACAGGGTGGGGAAGATATCCACCGATTAAGGGAGCCCTAACCATAGAGGGACAGGCAAGAAAAAATAGGTCATCAAGAGGTAGGAGAAGGTACAAGGGAGGTAATGAGAGAGATTTCACAACAGCCGAAGATATAGCTTTGAAGAAATGAGCATTAAGACATAAGGAGAAAAGAAAGAAAAGATATAAGGAGAAATGATCAGTGTCACATATCACAGCAAAGTCCACCAAAATGAAGACTGGAAAATGTTCATTAGAGTTAACATTCAGGGAGCCACTGATACTCTCCGATTGGTAGGTGGTGGTCTCGGGAGTCACAGTATCCCAGACTGCCTGAACATACATGTATGTGGAAGGAACATGGGAGTTGAGCACATATGCGGGTATTAGTCTTATTCAATAGACAGGGAACTTGATTCTTTTTTTTTTTGGTACTGGGGATTGAACTCAGGGTCTTGTGCTTGCTAGGCAAGCACTCTAACCACTGAGATAAATCCCCAACCCAGAGCTTGATTCCTAAAGCTAAACAAAATTGCATTTGAGAACACAACTTTAAAAAGAAAAAATAAATACTCAAAAAAAATCACTTAGACTTTTAGAAGCTCCCTTCTTTAGGAATAAAACAGCATGCTCAGGAAGGAATGAATCTGAGTTGTAGCAATCCTGTCTTGTGGTGGTGCACAGCTCTCTAATGCGTACTTTGTGTAAATGGAAGCAACAGTAAACCACGTGTTAACATTTATAAGTACATAGATCCTGATTGCACCAAAACTTGTACTTGGCACTTGGTTTTGTACAACAGCGCCCCCCGGTGTAGATTTCGTGCGTAAATACTTAGCTCAGAAGCAATGCTATAGAAATACTGCTACTGATACGTTTTAATTTAAATAATCAAGTTCAAAACACAGATGTTTTAAACCAGGTGTGGTGGCACATGCCTCTAATCCCAGCACTATAGGATGCTGAGGTAGGAGGATCACTGTCAGTCTGAGGTCAGCCTGGGATACACGGTGAGACCGTCTCAAAACAAAAAGCCCCAAACAAATCCAAAACAGCAAAAAACAAGAACAACAAAACCTAGATGTTTTGGGATGGATGAATGTTTGATTTGGGAAACCTGTTTATGTAATGCAACATTAGGACTGTGACTGTGCTTGTTATGTCTTATTATTTCGGCAAAATGGCTAACCTACTCAGGAGAGAGAAGCAGGGCAGGAATTCCAACACTGATTTCAGAAGGCCAAGAAGGAAGCTTGTTAACATGTCCCATGGGCACTGCTGGTTACTGGCAGATTGCTAGGTGCAAGGCTATGTTATTACCCAGCCAGCATACCTTGTCTCCACACGTACAACAAGAACCAGAGGTCTGAAGTGAATGTGGGCTCCTTCCTCTAACAATTCACCTCCTTTCTATAATGGAAAATCATCCATACTGATTGTGCAGCAATTTTTAGATTGTAAGGTGACATACAGCATTCCCAGCTGTCGCTGTTTTTTTTCTTTAGGCTTTTGTGTGTGCGTGTACTGGGGCTCAAACCCAGGGCACTTCCAGGCATGCACGCCACTGCCCAGCCTCAGGCTTTTTTACTCCTGCACTTCCTGCCGGTTTAGGAGGAAGGAGAGCATCGTCAGTAGGTTGAGTACGTGCACTTGCAGTCTTTCCTGGTTTAGCCTCCTGAATGCTGGGATTATAGGGGTACCTCACCATCACTGGCTCAATACATTATTTTAAATGTCTGTGAATCCTAAAGGTGTTAACATAGGACTTGCGAATTTACTGAAACAAGAAGCCCTATTATGTATCTAGGACAGCATAATGAAAGTCACAGCAATTAGGTCTGCTCTTTGAGTATGTATCATAGCAGTAAGTTACATTCAACAATACACAGTAAAAATTTTTTAGTCCTGTAGTGTATGTAGTTAAGGCATGGAATGATAAAATTAAGAAGTCTTGGTGTATTAAGAGTAAAGTTCACTTCTGTAGAAACCAGGTAACCTGGCAGGGTTCTTGGTCCAGACTGTGTTATCCGACATGGTAGCCACCATCCACAAGGCTAGTCTAAATTGAGATGTGCTATTAGGGGTAACACACAATTTCAGTCTTTGTATTATCAATAGTTTTAAAATTGATTACATATTTGATATTTTGGGTATGTTAAAACATATTAAGTGATTTCAACTATTCATTTTCGGAGACAAGCTCTATGTTAACTCTGTAGCTCAGGCTGGCCTTAAACTTGCAGTGATCCTCCTGCCTCAGCCTCCTCAGTGTTGGGAACACAGGTGTGCACCACCATGCCTGGCCATCAACTGTTTACTTTTTGATGTGGTTACTAGAAATTTTCAAATTATTTGTTGTTAATTCTATCAGACAGCATTGTCTATCCAGCTCATTAGTCTGAAGTATAAGACCTAAAACATTTGGTTGTGATCTACCATATTCATAAGGATTTTATCCCTTAGTGCAAATAGAGGCATGTAGTCTATTAATAATTATAGTTAGTTTTTTTAGTATATTTGTAATGCCTGTGGATTATCAAAGCCTACCGAGAACAGTATTTTAAAAACCTTGTAGGTGGAAATGAATTGGCAAGGATGAAGTCCTGATATATAGTGTCCACATTTCAGATGGTTTTTACAGACCTTTTACACAGAAGGAAAGATTACTGGCTTTTAAATGTTGTCACATGGAAAGGTCACCTAGTCTGTGCTTATAGTCCCTTGGCCAAAAGTGACCACATGGCTCTCCCCACCTTGCTGATGGAAGAGTGCGTGGGTATTAACCAAACAGTAAATGCCTCTGCCCTGAGCCAGCACAAGCTCAGGGCTTAGTAAAACACTCGAAGTATGATACACATACACTTTGAAGAGTGTTGGAACAATCAGGATTTATAGCCAGGTGTGATGCCCGCAGGCCCAGCTATTAAGTGGAGGCAGAAAACCTCAAATTCAAGACCAGCCTCGACAACTTTGACAATGTAGTCTGCCTTAAGAATTAGGACTTGGTCACTTTCCTGAATGCTTCTGTCAGCCGACTACTGGATCCAGTCCTAAGTCAGTCAGTGAACAGTCTTTATCAGTGATGGTGAACCTGTTAGAGCTTTCAATGATACAGCTTGCTGCAGCACGAGTGCCACAGGTTTGCCACCACTGCTCTGTATGTCAATAAGGAGGCTGGTTTTATTTTTTTCTTTTTTCAGTCAAAGGAAAGCTATTATACAAATAGGTGTGGAAAATGACAAGGTGAGGCACACTTTTCCCTTTATTATGTTGACAGTAAGTTGGATATAAACTACAGCTAATGTGGACAAATTTGTCTCATTATCTATTATAATCTTGTTTCCTGCATCTTACAGTTAACACATAGGGAAAGAAACCTAGTTACTTCATTATGTATCTCTTATTTATTTATTTTTGGTACTGGGGATTGAACTCAGGGCTTCATGCTTGTAAGACAAGCACTCTAACCACTGAGCTGAATCCCTAGCCCATGTAGCTCTTATTTAAAAAAATATATATATATATTTGTATTTAGATATAAAACACATGTGGCTATGCTCATTCTGCTATCTTCTTGGCCTTTTTAAGATATAAATATGTACCATGTTATAATACTAGTTATTTTTAAGTTGTTTATACCAATACTGAGAACAGAAATCCAACATATAGTTTAAAACTAGATCTGGCACTAGCAGCTCAACCTAGCTCTATCTGCAGGACTCCTCACTCATCTGTACCCCTTTGCACACAACCCCTCCTCCTTCCTCTTCCCTAACACAGTAATGTGAAACACAACAAATGTTTTAAGTGTACATCATACATTTATTACCAACAACCCTCTCAACTCCAAAATTGGGCACAGGGATTAAAAATAAAAATTCATTGCACTACTTAGTAAAGCATTACTAGTAACTTTCATAAAAAATGTACAAACTTTGTTAAAAATTTATCAAGCCTTCAAATGATTTGGTTACAGATATTTATAATACGTACATTTAAAACTATATGTTAACTGATACAATGGAATATGATTTGAGGAACTGACTCAGCAAATGATTCCAACAAATACCCCTGTGAGCTTTCATAATCTTAAACAAATAGCAAAATGAGGTAACCAAATGTACCAATGCGGGGGGGGGGAAACAGCTCTCTAGTGAAGGCCTAAAGACATTGTGAAAAATATTCTCCTAAGTTGGTAATCACATTCAAAATTATTACAAGAGGCCCAAATTTAAGAATCTTAACAAATCACTTTTCAGAGTATGTATAAAATCTAAATATGCTTTTGCATTTTCTAGATTTTGCTCAAAAAAATTCAGGACAGAAAATCCTAGTATGAGAGCTTGTATTTGGAGGCCTTGAGTTGTTTTGTGGGGGAGGAGGTTAAAAAATACCACATATGACAATTCATCTCCAAAATCAAAAACCCCCAGGGGAAAAAAAAAACCCAAAACACAAAAAACAAAACACAAACACCCACAAAACGACAGCTGAATTAAGATGGTAAAGCCAACACTGTTTTAGGAGGAAAGACGACAAAGGCAACACACCTGCGTCTGCCTGCAATCTGGTGTCACCTGAGGTGACAACAGAGGGCTGAGAATCAACTCTTCTTTTACACTTGCTAGCCACCAAACTGCTCACTGTGGCTAGTCTGAGCTGGTCAGAACACATGCAAATGTGCTCATAACACACACTAACCACTTAGTAAACAACGTCTGGACCCATCTGTAAGAGCCTCATGCCAAGATAAGACACTCCCAAGAGAGATCAGTAATAACAGCGCAATAATTAAACTCTGGATATTACCAAAACAGACCCTGCTGCCTCCTAAATTGCTGACTGCCTCTCAAAAATTTACTGGAAAAGGGACATTAAGACAAGAATTCATAGTCAGAAGGGAAGAAAAAGCTACTCTTCCTAGTCATTAGTACAATGTGCCTTGTTAAGTATCTCTATAAATTAGAAAAAGTGCTTTACTTGCATGCTTCAATAAAATGAATACTGAGTGTAGTAGTGTTACGTTAGATCTGTACAGATACAAATTTTTTGCAGCTATATAAAAGAGTCTATGTATAAGATAGGCTTTTGCCATTTTAAACATGATTTTTAATTAAAAAAAATAAAGATTAAACTATATGTGATCTGTATGTAGCTGATTATTATATGCCAGTAATTTTGGTCTTTAACACACTCTTATTCGACAGAAATAGGAGGGGGAATCTAATGATTTAAAAGTAACATGTGCATTTTACCACTGTTTAGATATACTTCTGAGACAAATCTAGGGGCATAGAGAATGAATGTAAAATCCTATTTGTATGATTAGATAGAGGCAACAGTGCCTGGAAGAGGACAAAATTGTGCTTCTGTGTGAATTGACTGTACTGAACTCTAGTCTGTAATGAGCTTATAGAGACTTCAAGGGAGGGCAAGCAGCACGGCAGTGACAAGTAGTTAACACTGTCTGAGTACGAAACTGACCCAGAGCCAACTGGGAATTGAGTGAGGCTGGCAGCAAGTTATCACAGCCCTGACTGGAATAATGCAGCATGTGCTGCTGCAAGGAGAGCAATGACATCAACTGCAGGAGAGAAGGACGATGCTGAATACACTGAAAGAATGAGAAAGGAATCTAAATGTTGTGGGGGAAAAATGACTTTGAACAATCTGAATTATGGACAATGAACCTATTTTTAAAAACACATGGCTATGTATTACTTCAGATCAACTAAATGAAGGTCAATTCCTGTTTGACAGCATTATTTCTTCATACAAAAATCAAACATCTTTGGGGCTGGGGATTTAGCTCAGTGGTTAGAGTGCTTGCATTGCAAGCACAAGGCCCTGAGTTCAATCCCCAGCACCACCCCCCACCCCACCAAAAAAGAAAAAACCCTAATTTTCATTTATACTGCAAGTATTCTGGACACTTGTATTGAACTTTTCTCATTCAAACAAAAATTAAAAGGAAAAAAGCAGTAAGACATCCCAGCAAATCAGGTCTAAGGAACATGAGCTGTCACAGCACATGATCTACCCTGAAACAAGGGTTTCAATGAGAAGCACATTTACTGAGGGAAGAACTACAAACTTTCAGCACTGGAGCTTGGCAAGTGAATTGATATAAACAGAAATACAATTTTCTTAAAACGATTTAGTTGCCTATGAGAACTTGAACGAAGAACACAGTATCAGAAATCAAGCTGAGTTAGTCAACAGATTTTGTTCTGGTGGAAGTTAAGGAGGCAAGATTTCATGGGGCCAGTGGTACTTCTTAGAAATATATTACTCAAATATCTTCAGAATAGACTACAAATCTAAAACATAAAAAGAAAAAAATCACAGGTTCTTTCTGTAAGCTTACTGGAAATGTAAAGGAAAAAAAGTATCAACATTCAAATCACTGATTGAAATGCTAATATTGCTAACTGATTATGTATGATATTGCACCTTCTTTTTGGAAATAGCAAGTTGGAGATTTAAAAATTTCCTTTTCACAACAGAAAAGTTCATGGAGTGAGAATCTGTTACACTTTTTTTCTTGGGTGACCCATTCAGGACCACCAAGGAAGAGAAGGTGACAGCTGCCTGAAGCAAAGGAAGAAGGCTTTTCTCATTCCATTCACTGGGAGGGGAGGGGATGGGATATTCAATGCTTATAATCGATGCACCCTTAGCAATCAGTGTGCAACAGCAAACACAAGGGGAAAAACCAGTGTACAGTACTAGTGCTGTTTAAATAACACACCAGATTATACATTGCAGCATAATTAAAACTACACACACATTCTTGGTACATGCTGGTATATAGGATCTCATACACACATTAGCTACCATGCCCTCACACAAGTAGTTGCACACTCTCTCTCACACACACAGATACATTTATCACCAACAGTCATTCATTGCATTCATTTCCACTCACAGTTTCTGAAGGCTCTATATAAGGTAGATTGCTATATCATCTGGAGCTACCACTTTTTATAAAAGCACATGCTAAAAGATCACGTCCACTGTAATCTTGCAGCAACACTCGGAATGATCACACAAAAACCAGGGAATGTTAGTGCACACACAAATTAAGCTAAAGAAAAAAAAAAGTCTTTGGAGTTCCAATCACACAGTTAGTATAACAATCCCATAATTGTGAAGACTAATTATAAGCTTTTATAGTTGATTAAGTCACACAGTGCAAAGAAAGGTCCATTGACCCTTTTGGTAAAGGGAAGGCTGGAAGCCACACAGATTAAGTTCAATGGATAGTCCATATATACATGTGATGAGGAACACCCAAACTAAATTTGTGCTCTTAGGTTGGTCATTCTGAATCCCGATGCACTTCTGAAGCATCAGCTCGGCAAATTGGGCAGGTACGATTTGCCTAAAAAAGAAAACAGAGAATTTGTCTGAAATGTAGTTTATACAATAAAATATATTAAGAACAATGGAGAGCTAGGCGTGGTAGTGCATGCCTGCAATCCCAACACTCAGAAGGTGAGGCAGGAGGACTGCAGAGAGTTCAAGGCCAGTCTGCGCTACACAGTGACCTTAAGACCAGCCTCAACTACATAGTGAGACCTTGCCCCTAAAAAACAAAACGACAAAAAAAAGGAACTACATTTCCTTGAATATAGTTTTTATATTATCTGTCCCATTAACGAGTTTCAAAACAATCGTGTTTTAAAAATTACCAGAAACCTCAAAGATTTAGTATCCCAAAAACTATTTTAATAGGCCTACTCAAATGTATAAACAGGATTACCCATCATTGGTTCAGATAAATTTAGTAACTGACTTAAAAGTAAAACCTCTGCTTTTTTCCCCCCTTCTTGTGGTGCTGTGATTGAATCCAAGACTTACATGTGTAATTCTGGCTATTCTTAATGGAATAAGGTTACCGTACATTTAGCAGTACTTAGCAAAGTCTCATCGTAAAATAGGACATATTTTATCTATACTCATGGGTCTAACTTCTTCCCTGGTTCTTAAACCCATTCCTTTTCTCCTTCACCAAATGGTTCTATTTGCCAAGTTGCTAAAGCTGGAAACATAAGTATCACTTAGCTTGTTCTTACATCTTACAACCCGTTATTCATCAAATAGTCTCATTTGTATATTATGATAGCTCTCACAGATAATCCTTTTTCATTCAGTTGCCCCAATACACATTTTTTTAAGTTACAGAAACTGAACTTTATTTTTTGTACTAAAACCTTTCACTTTGATAGAGAGTCACAATTTAGTACAGAATACCTCAGGCTGTCAGATTCTTATAGCTAGCACCTGCCCCATCTAGCTGGCCAGAGAATATACAGGCACAACCGGAGAACGCTCTGCAGCCTCTCCCAGCCGGCTGAACTAGAAAACTTGAACCATTCTGACTGGCTCACCCCACCCTCATTCCATATCCCAGTCTGAGAAATTACCCCCACTATTCCACTCTGTGAATAGCGGTTAGCGATCTTTCTAAAGCACAATCTCAGCTATATCCTTCCCCACTGCTTACAGGATCAAGTCCAAACTCGTTTACACTTCAGAACAACTTCACAATAGGTTAGTCTCTGGTTACGCTTTTGAACACCTCTTCTTTTGCCACTCTCCCTCACACTCCAGCTATCAGCCATATGGAATACGAGGGTTTCTGATTACTCTCTGTTCACATGTCAGGGTTTTACACATACCTAATCCCTTCTTCTTCTAAAAAGCTTTTGTCTTTGGGATTCAATTTAGATTAAGCTGAGTCCCTCTGAAACATGCTCACTCACAGAATCGATTTTAATTCTTTCTGCATTTTTCTCTTCATCAAACTATGAAGTAGGTTTACCTATAGAACATTATTATTATTATTATTATTATTATTTTTGGTGCTGGGGATCGAACTCAGGGCCTTGTGCTTGCAATGCAAGCACTTTAACCGCTGAGCTAAATCCCCAGCCCCAGAACACTATTTTTAAAAATAACAAAGCTGATCATTTAAATTCTTTTATTGCATCCCATTTCTATTCCTGTATCATTTAATTTCATCCTGGTATAGTCACTGATGTTAATTTGTGATTGCTGGACTTTTAAAAAAATATATGTGCAGAGGAGAATTGAAAGAGTTTATGTCTGTGCAAATCTCTAGCAAAGGAATCCTAGTGAAGTACCCTTCTAAACTCATAAAAGACACTGTGGTATAATTTAAAAGTTTAGGTCTTGTCCCTATGCACAATGAGAAAATTAGGACGTACCAATCATTAAGGACAGAAACCCATTTTCAGGTATTTACATGATCACTCTTATGATAACTTCAGATTTTTATGTTTATTTTCGGGGGGGTGATGCAGATTAAACTCAGGGCCTCACAAATGCTAAGCAGGTGTTCTACCACTGAGCTATATTCCTAGTCCCTGTAACTACTTTTTATTGATCTTTTCATCTGAAGATAGAACAGTCTGAAAGCTGTGTTTCAGTGTATCTCTTGTACTCACTCATCCCCTCTACTAAACCATAAACTTACTTTAATGAACCTATGGCCAACAACAGAAAATTCAGTATTATTTCCTTTATAGATATACATTACCTTAAGCCACTTGTCAACACACTTGGCATGAAACTCATGGTTACAGGGTAAGACTCTAAGTAGCTGCCTTGACTCAAAATCACACATGCATACTACACACCTGAAAAAAGCAAAAATACCATTTAACCAAGGATGGCTATGATAATGACAGGTAATAACAAGTGATGGCAAAAATGTAGAGAAATTGAAACCTTTGTACATTGCTGGTAGGAATATAAAACTGTGCAGCCAATTTGGAAAAACTGGCAGTTCTCAAAAGGTTAAACATACAGTTACCGTATGACCCACGAAGTCACTTCCAGATATATACTCAAGAGAAATGAAAATATGTAGCCACAAAAACACTTGTACACAAATGTTCAAAGTGCCATTATTTGTAAGCCAAAAAGTGGAAACAACCCAAATGTCCATCAACTGATGAAAGAATATTATGTGGTGTATCCATACAATAGAATATTATTTGGCCACAAAAAAGAATGCTTTACTAAGCTACCACATAGGTGGACCTGGAAAAGTTACGCTAAGAAAAAGAAGCCAGATACAAAAAGACCTGTATTATATGATTCCATTTATGTGAAATCTATGAAGGAACAAAGTTGATAAGGGTTTGGGGGGGAGGTATCAAGGTGAAGGTAGGGGATACATGGAAAGTGGCTGCTAGTGGGTAAGGGTTTGCTTCTAGGGTGATGAAAAGGGTCTACATTTGTGGTAATGGTTGTACAACTCTACGGATATACTAAAAACCACCGAGTGGTACATTTTAAAGGGTAAACTCTGTGGGATATGTATTATATATATCTCATTCTACATTTATCCTGCCAATAAAGCAATAGTTAGCTAATTTGACTACAAAATTTAATTTTTAACTTTATTTAAATAGCTCCATGTGTCTAGTGGCTACCTTACTGGTCAGTATAGACCCAGAGGTAAGTTATCATGTTATCTCTGCGCCTTAAGATTTTATTTCAGGAACTGGGGATTTAGCTCGGTGGTTAGAGTGCTTGCCCTGCAAGCACAAGGCCCTGAGTTCGATCCCCAGCACCAAAACAAAAAACAAAAAAAACCCCAGACAAGATTTTATTTCATAAAGAAAGAAATGGTAATTTAACAGCCATGTCAGAAAAAGACACTTACAAAGTCTGTTCTGACTGGTGGTTGTTAGGATTGAACCGGTAAGAAGGAAGTTGTTCAATATCTGCTTTTGTCAGCCCTCGAGGTTTAGCCTCTCCCAGTCGCTCTGCCAGGTTTAACAAGGCCTGTAAAGGGAAAAGGAAACACATTTTCATCTTTCTTTAAGTTTTCTATTCCAATAATATTTATAAAGTTTATTTCACATAGAAAAATCTAAAAACAAAAGTAAAGAAACAGTGTAACCAACTCTTATATACCCATTTCCCAGGCTCAGTAACTTATTGCTACTTTATTTCATCAATTGTATCTAGCCTAAACCCCAAATTATTTGCAACAAAACTAAAAGACAGTATTATTTCACTCACTGGTAAAATAGTTCTGTGCGTATATATAAAATTTAAGCACTTCTGACATTTGGGGCTGGACAATTCTTTGTTGTGAGGTTGATGAAGTACTGTAGGATGTTCTGCATCCTTTGCCAGTACCCACTAAATGCCAGTAACACTTCTTAGTTTCAACAACCAAAAATGTCTCCAGACACTGCCAAATATCCCTCGAAGGTCAAAACTATCCCCATGTTGAGAACCATTCCTCTGAAAGACTTTTTTAAAATTTGAATTTATTTTAGAGTGTAACACTAATATAATAGACTTTTACTTACAAATCCGTACCAAGAAGCACACAATCTTTAAAATATGTTATTTGGTACTAGAGTCAAAGATGAATTTGGATTCTTCGCCTTTAGGGCATTTTAGTAAAATGACTGTATAGTCAGGCAGAGAAAAGAAATTTAAAAGCAGCTTCTTTTTCATCTGCCAATTCCTTTGCAGTAAGAGCCATAGTCTCACGAGAGAAACCAATAACAGAGAAGCCTTTTAAGGTTCCCTTCATCTTTTTTTCTTTTTGGTGTTCTGGGCGTCAAACCCAGGGCCTTATGAATGTTAGGCAAATGCTCCACTACTAAACCACATCCCTACGTCTTATTCTTGACAACAATACAGAGTAAGTAGAACACACCATCAGTAATACCACAAGAAAGGCTATCTGATAATGCCCACGGACACAAAGTCTTCCTCTGGGATTCCAAACCATGTATTTCTGATGTGGTCGGAGGTGACTTTCCAGCAGACGTTACACTGGATGGTTTTTCAGCTTCATGACAGTACCACACTGCTGCATGCTTGTGATGAATTCACCCTTTAGCCAGCTGTTATCTCTCATAGCGTTACAAATACCAACTTCCTTTCCTTGCAATTTCACCTTGTCATGGTTGACATTTGAAATTGAGCTCAAGATTAGTTCCTCCACATAATGACACACTCTATGAGTAGCAGCATGAAAGCAATTTGAGATTCAGTCTGTGATCCAAATGAATCAAGCAATCAATCAAATCAAATCAATCAAGTTCTCCTTGGGGATGGAAGAAGAGCCACGTCAGAAGCAACCAGGCAGTGAGTATTAGCTATGTTTTCCAGGATGATAACCTTAACTGATTTCTTGGCACACTTGGCTTTTTCCTCAGAGGTATATATTGAAAATGTTCATTATTTCCAGTAAATCTTTCCTCTCCCTCATTGGTACTGCTGCATCCAGGTCTTCAAAGGCAATCTCTTCACTATCTGTTACAATGACATCTTTCAGGAGAAGAAGGACACAGTCTTGCAGTTCCATCAGGATACCCATCTTGGGAGTGACACCCAATAGCACAAGAATTGTAGACTGATCTTTACTAAAGACAGATCCATTTCCAATACTGTACAGATATGAATATGCAATATATGACCAGTTGTTTCAGACACAAGTCACAAAGACTATGGTTCTGACATGATTTGAAACTGCACAGACAAATTTAGTGCCTACAAAATAAGCCTCAAGTAAGTGAGTCACTTCTACTGTGGAACCAACTCTTAAGAGACTTCTCCAGCCAGGCGTGGTGCCGTACACCTGTAATTCCAGCACTCAGGAGGCTGAGGCAGGAGGACTGCTGTGAGTTTGAGGCCAGCCTGGGCTACATAGTGAATTCAAGGTCAGCCTGAACTGCATAGCAAGACTGTTTCAAACAAACTTTCCAATGAAATCATCACCCCTAAAAAGTTAACATTAATTCTTTAACATCAAGTATCCAATTAATGTTGAAATGTTACTACTTTGAAGAAACCTGGTCTGTGATCTGTTACCTGCAGAAATTCCCAGTGTGATTTTGCTGACTGAATCTCCCCACCTCTAACCTGTGTTGTTTAGCACAGGGTCCCCAAGTTCCAGGCCATGGGCTGTTACCAGTCGGTGGCATGTTAGGAACTAGGCCACACGGCAAGAGGTGAACAGCAGGTATGCAACAAAGTTTTATTTGTATCTATAGCTACTTGAATTATGGCCTGAGCCCCACCTCCAGGGGCATTATTATTATTTTTTGGTGCTGGGGACCAAACTCAAGGTCTTGTGCTTGCAAGGCAAGCACTCTAACCACTGAGCTAAATCTCCAGCCCCTGTGGCATTAGATTCTTATAGGAGCATGAACCCTATTAACTGCACACGTGAGGGATTTAGGATTTAGGATTTTGCATGCTTATGAGAAGTGAATGCCCAGTAATCTGAGGTGGTGATACTGGTGATGGGGAGTAGCTGCAAATACAGATTAACATTAGCACAGAGGTTTCACTGCAGAGACCGTTATAAATCAATTGCTTGTAGACATATATCAAAATACTATCAGTAAATGGTCAGTGACAACCTGTATCTGGTGGCAGGCTTTAAGTCAAAATCTTGTACTTATTTTAGTTCACATGTGGCCTGTCCATTATTTTATTTACCACTTCTCTCCAGTCTCTTTCTCATACTGTACACTTGTCTCAGTCAGTTTTGGTTAGGGCCACAAGCTAACCCTAGCCAAAATGAGTTAAAAAAAAAAAAAAGTCACTGGAGAGCTTCTTTGAAAAGGGAAAGGACCCAAGGATGAGGCAGTGGAACACTCTTAAGACTGCCAACAAAAAGAAAGCAGTATTTCAAATAAAACACCAAGATTCCTACTTAGATTATGGGTTCATTTCAAAAGATGATTCATATTCTCCAAGCCTGTCTTATGTAATATGTGGTGACTGAATCCCAATAAAACCACAAATCCGTCAAAACTGCTTCACCACATGGAGACCAAGCACCCTGCACTAAAAGATAAGCCTTTGGCGTTTTAACAGAAAACAAAACAAATCCCGCCAATACGAACAACAGAAGCAATTACTGAAGGTTACCACTTCTGAAATGTGCCCGCACTGAGAACATCATTCTTAGTTGCTAACTGTACTGCTACACTAAGCCCATCACTGTTGGTGAAGAGATTATCCTGCCTGCTCCTGAGGACATGTGCTGTGAGATTTTAGGAAAGGTTAAAGTTCAAAACGTAGCACATGTTCTTCTTTTGGCCAGCACTATAACCACATGAACTGATGAAATAGCAGAGGATATAGGGCACAACTGTTAGAGAGGATTAAGGAGTCACTGTGGTACACAGTTCAGGTTGGCAAGTCCGCCGATGCTGACGACAAAGAAACAATGTTTGAACACTATGGTTTTCTGGAGGATGTGCATAAGGACACATTATGTACATTTTGCTTTCCAACCAACACCACTGTTCAGAACTATTCAAGTCTTTGAACGATTACATACCAGGACAACTGAATTGGTCAGTTTGTGTCAGTACTGTGTACGCATGGACAGAGCAGCTGCCTTGATTAGACAGCTTTCTGGTTTTACTACTTGGATTAAAGAAGTCGCTGCTGAATGTGAGGCTGTGCACTATATGATCCAGAGAAATGCTGCCTAGCTAAAAATGTCACCTGAATTTAACAACATTTTGCAGGATGTGATTAAAATTATGAACCACATTAAAGTGCATCCTCTTAACTCACATATGTTCACACAGCTCTATGAGGAGAGCATACACTTATACACAGAAGTAAGATGGGTTTTAAGAGTAAATCATTGGGCAGAATTTTTGAGTTTTCAGAGCTGCTGCAAACATTTCTTAAGAAAAATAGTCACTACTGGCAGCACATTGTGGTGATACAGAAAAGGCTGCAAAACTTGCTTACTTGTGTGACCCTCAACATGCTCAATGAACTCAAACTGTCAGTTTAGGGGAGAATGAAAACTGTGTTCAGCAGGTAAAGTGGCTGCATTCAAAGCCAAGCTAGAATTATGGGGGTAACTAATGAATGTTGAGATTTTTGACATCTTAAAAGCTGGGCGCATGGTGGCACATGCCTAGCACTCAGGAAGCTTTCCCCCAAATTCGTGATCAGCCCAGGCTACACAGTGAGTTCAAGGTCAGCCTGAACTACATAAAAACAAAACAAAAACAGAAACAAAAAAACCCAAACCAAAACAACAGAAAAACATTAGCAGAGACTTTGAAAGAGACTCAGTTATAGCTTTCTTTTTGCCAGTTGGTGCATGATCACCTGCTTCAGGTTTCAAGACTTTGAACATTACTTCCCAACCACAAAGATCCCCCAATTTTGTAAGGAACAAAATCATGACCCATTTGTGAGTAAGGTGGTGATCGACTTTGTCCATGCTAGAAGAGGATCAACTGCTCGAGAGCACAAATGACGGTGGCCTTAAAAGTGCGCTTGAGACAACTTCAAATCTCTATTTGGTCTGGATTAAAGTCAAGGTGGGATATCCTGAGATTGCCACAGATGCACTGAAAAGCCGCCTTTTAGTTCCAGGATCCTATCTTTGCGAAGCACAGTCTTCTGCAGTGACGGCAGCCAGAATGAGTTTATGGAGTAGACTGGACACAAATAATACACTTTGAGTCACTTTGGAACAATCTAGTTGAAAGAAAACAAGTCAAACCCAGGGCTTCTAATGATTCTGCATTATGGTTAAGTTGTGTAACTATTTTGTTATACTGTATATTACAACGTAATAACAATAGAAATAAAGTGCACAATACATGTAATACACATTCCGAATCATCTAGAATACCTCCTTTCCTGGTGTGTGGAAAAACTGTCTTCCACAAAACCACGGACTGGTTTTAAAAAAGTTGAGGACCACTGGTTTAACAATTCCTTGTCCCCTGTACTTCTGTAAGATGGCAGATCTGACTACTTCTATCACAAGGCCCATCATGTCTAGCTAGCTTGTTATATTAGTAGGCACTGATAGAACACTGTCTAGGACTTCCAAGATTCCATCGAGGATAGTAAATGCCAAGACTCTAATCATTCTTCAGTTTTTTAGATAAATATTTCTGTAATGAGCACCTTAGGCCAAACTGTACCCAGCAGTATAATTTATAAAGAAAAGGGAAGATAATAGGACCGATCAGTTTCTTTTAAGTGTTCACTATGAACTCATGATTTTAGTACATATTTGATGTATTTTAATATGCAACATTATTATACTTGATTTTATATTGTTATCTCCTTTTTCCCATTTTTGGTTATTTTTATTTGGTTATTCTATAATTAGGCTGCCGGGCTGGGGATTTAGCTCAGTGGTTAAAGTGCTTGCCTTGCAAGCACAAGGACCCAAGTTCAATCCCCAGCACCAAAAAAAAAAAAAAAAAATTTAAAAAAAATTAAAAAAAAAATATAATTAGGCTGCCTCTGCTGGACTGCTTTTCTCCACTTTTCAAACTGCCACAGGTAACAGAATGGTTTAAAAAAAAAAAAAACAAAAAACAGGCAATAAGAAGGACAGAACGAATTTTCCCAAATTTCAAAAACGAATGCTGTAATAACTTCATGTTTTAATAGGATGAATCCACAGCTTTGCTTTTAGACAGCTTTATCTGGAGCACTAGGTCATCTAAATTGCTCCCCTTTTACTGCCTCACCCCAGCTTTTCTAAATGCTAAAAGGTGGTACATTCGATTTAATTGATGCTGCTGGGCACGGTGGCACATACCTGTAACCCTTGCCTGAAGAGGACAGAGGTAAGAGGATTACAAGTTCAAGTCTGGCTTGGGTAATTTAGTGAGACAGTGTCTCAAAATTTTAAAAAAGGACTGGGAATGTAACTTAGTGATAGAACGCCCCCAGGCTTGATCCCCAGTACATCCATATACAAAATTTTAAAAAGATACTGATTACAATTAGCATAAAAACTAGATCAAACTCACAATATACTTCATATATATCTTTACATTTCTATCGCATTATTATAGGTCATGAAGGTCAATGAATATACAATTTTATGACAATAAAATGTGCTCATTAAATGCTTACTGGATGGCAATTAAGTCTTCAATGAACTTAATATGATGCTGCACACAAGACAATTGAAGTCAGGAAATGACTAGTGCTTATGTACCTTAAGAACAAAAGGTAGGAAGAGATTCATTGACAAACTAGAAATGCTGTTCGTAAGAGGCCATTTTAATGCTACAATTTCAAAACATGGAGAAACAAGGGAAGATCTTAGTGGAAGCACCAAGGGAACTAAAGGCACTACAATAAGACAAGAATATATAAGGTAGATGGAAAAAACCAGTGAGTAATTTGGAGTAAGTCAGGACTAGGGAATGTTTAGCAGCTACACTATGAGAGAAAACAGAAAAACAAGTAATATCTTTTAATTGGGTGAAAAGTACAATTTCAGAGTATCAAAATACAGTTTAGGGATTCCAAAGCCAAATTAAGATATTCTTCTTCTGTAGGAATTGCCAACACTGGTTTTTTCCACTGAAATGTATTTGATCAGCTATCTTTTTCAGCAACATGGCATGACAATTAGTTTTAGTAAAGAAAATAACTCCTGGGACTGGGGATTTAGCTCAGTGGTTAGAGTGTTTGCCTCAAAAGCACAAGGCCCTGAGTTCGATCCCCAACACTCCCCCCCCAAAAAAAAGAAAAAGAAAAGAACTCCTATTCTGTTGTATAGAGTATAGAAACAAAACCAGGAAATTATTACATCTTCTTTCTCTCTCAAGAAATGCAATCTGGGGTTGGGGATTTAGCTCAGTGGTAGAATGCTTGCCTAGCATGCACAAGTGCCTGTATTCAATCCCCAATACAGGAGTGGAGAGAATGCTGCTGGCTCAAGATTATCTGTCTCCTCTCCTGTCTTCAGGTTCAATTTGCCTAAAAAAAAAACCCCAGTTCCACTGGTTCACACTGTGAAAATGGAGACAAAGCTGACAGTATAAAATCAAGATCAATCATATTCAATATATTCAAATCAAATCTGCTTTCCAACCCACAAACTACACATTTAACATTCCTAATTCAGGTAATATAAGGTCATCATCATCTAGGTTAAATCATTTATTTGACCTATTAGCATCTATAATTCTGCCTTCTTCACAGCTTATTACAGTCCTTTTTATATAGAGCATCTTCTTTCATAACCTTCCTACCCTCACTCTCGATACCACAGTGACTATTCAATGATCAAATCCTCTGACTCTAGTATTAAAGCATCTTTTATAGCTGTATTTTTTATTGTACATATTTAAGGTGTAAAATATGGTGGTTTGATATACACATAACTCAGTGAAATGATTGCCACAGTCAGTTGAGCAAATTATCCTGTCCATCACCTCCCATTGTTACTTTTTTTTGTGTGTAAGAGCACCCAAACTCTACTCTTTATATATTTTCTGTATATATGGCACTGCATATTATTAACTATATTCTTCACGATGTACATTTCTTTTGCTGCTAGGGCTCAAACTCAGGGACTTATGCTCGTGAGGTGAGCGCTCTAACCACTGAGCGAAATCCCCAGTCTTACATTTCTAAATTTAGCCTGCAAAGTAGCAAGTTTGTACCTCACCCCACATCCCCTAATCAATGTTCTACTCTGCATGTATCTGACTTTAAGATTCCACATGTGACTAAGATTATGCAGTAATTTTTCCCATACCTGGCCTTTTGCCTTAGAATCTTTCCTATGCATCCATGATGTCACAAATAGCAATATTCTTTTTTAAAGGCTGAGTAATAGTCCACTGTACCTATTTTTTTCTACATACACTGCAATTTCTTTATCCATTCACCCATCAATGGATATTCGCCCATGTCTTGACTACTGTAAATAATGCTGCAATGCACACTAGTATGAGTTCTCACCAAGAGTGTTGCAAGGATTCTTTTTTCTCCACATCCTCACCGATACTTACCTCATTTGTCTGATAATAGACACACTGACAGGTTTGAAGGAATAACTGTGATTTTGATTTACATTTCCCTGATTAGCAGTGATGTTGAGTATCTTTCTATCTACCCACTGGCTGTTTTTATGTCTTCTTCTGAAAAATGTTTATTTAGGTCCTTTGTCCATTTTTAATCATGTTATTTAGTTTTTCCTATTGAGTTGTGTGAGTTCTTTATATATTTCGGATTCTGACCCTTATTAGATATATGGATTACCAATATTTTCTCCCAACCTATAGGCTGTCTTTTCTTTTTGTTGATACCACTCTCATCTATTCCCCACATACTGGCAGTTTTGACTCTTAGAGAGATTCAATATCACAAAAGCACCAAAACACTTAATAGGGCACTGAAGAGCATCCAATTTAGCTTTTCAATCAAATCTCCATTTTCTTCCCTTCATATTAGCTACAGACTATATTTTATTCCTCAAGAATGTCCTACAGTTCCCTGCTTCAATCTTAAACATGAAAAAAAACTCCCTATTGTTCAAGATCCACCTCAAATGTTTGCATTTCCACAAAATCTTTTCAGAATACCTAACCCAAACTCACCTTTTTTCATTTGTATTCTCTCACTGAAATTGCGTGTAACTCCAATAGGGCATCAAAGTCTAAATCTACCTACTTATTACCATAGAATACTTTTATGACATATTTGAATCTGAAATGCAAGTGTTTACTTAATATTTAATCAGATGAATGAACTGAGTAGAATACTTTCATATACACAATACTCAGTTAATTCACAGTTCAACTACTAACCTCATAATTTTCTACTTCTCCATCTTCCACATCCAATTCAAAGCTGAAAGTTGGGCCCACTGCAGGTGGCACTGGAAGCATTGATCTGTGGTGAAAACAATCACACAAGCACTGGTATGTCAGTACATTAATTAAATGACAGGACAGAAAGGACAAAAGCCAGCACTATAAGGATGAACGACGGTCAGAGTTAATCACTGGCAACTCTTTAAAGAGCTGACTTTGTTAGAAATAAAAACTGAAGTAAAAGCATACATTCACCATAGCATTAAAGACAAATATAGGGGGTTGGGGATTTAGCTCAGTGGTTAGAGT
>PVJO010023503.1:0-26069 GCA_004026905.1 Hystrix cristata | reverse complement strand
TCAAAGATAGAGATTCTCTCCTAAGGCTAAATTTGGTCACAACCTCATCTCTCATCCATAAGAATCAAGCAAAAAGAATTGTACCAAGATGAAATGTCAGGTACTGTAACTGCTACCTGGCTACCTAGTTGTGGTATACTCTTCTCCATTGCTGCCAGGATTTTTAAAAAACTGTGATTGTGACATAGTCTATTTATTCCCTTATATACTTTGGTTCTTTTTAGATTTCTGAGACATTTATTAAAAATAACTGAATCATGTTAAATGGGTAAATGACTCAATTTATACTTTTATCTACATCAGTTTCTGTTTATTTTTGTGCCAACAGGATAGGTGCATACTATTTAAACATTTTTGAAAACATTGTTTTCTTTATTTCGATAATTGCCATTTTCTTTGTCCTTAACATTTTCTTCATTCCTTAAAACTTCTATTGAACAAAATAGTAGAAGTGTTATCTTAAGCAACGAATAAAAAAAAAAAAAAACGGAAGTCAGGGAAGAAGAAACAAATAGGGAGAGAGGGAAGAAGGGAGGGGTGTATCTAAGTTTCAAAGTAACAGAATGTTGCAGATCACATAGTTCTATATTTAGAAGACTCTAAAGACTCCACACACACAAAAAAAAACCTAAAGTTTAAATAAAAAATTTCATACATTTATGGATACAAAATCATACAAAATGATTTATATTTATATATATTAACACTGAACTATTTGAAAATAAATTAAGAAAACACTTACAATATCATCAAAAATTTCAAAATACTAAGGAATGATCTTAAGCCAGGGGAAAAGTTTGTATACTACAACTATGAAATATGAAAAAAAAAAAAAAAAAGAAACTGAAGAAAGCCTAGATCAATGGAAAACACTTGTGAATTAAGTTAAATATCATAATATTGTTAAAAGTACACATTATCCAAAGTGACCTACAAAATCAATTCAATACCCATTTTTATTGAAGTATTTAAAAAATCATCCTAAAATTTATATAGAAACACAAATGAACCATAAAAGATTGCCAAAGCAATATTGAGAAATAATAAAACTGGATGCATCCTATTTTTTATTTTAATATATATTGCAATATATACTTTAATATATATTGCAAAGCTACATGAGGTAATAGAATGAAATTGGTATAAAGACAGATATATATATAAACCAATGGATCGGAACAGAGAAACCAGAAATAAATCAATATATATATATTGTCAACTAAATTTTGACAATGCTGCCAAATATACACAATGGAGAAAGAATACACTTTTCAGCAAACTATGTTGGGAAAACTATATATCCCCATGCAAAAGAATGAAGTTGAAGATTTATTTCATACCATACATAAAAATTAACTGAAAATTGGTTAAGGACTAGATATGAGACCAGAAACTCCAAAATTTCTAGAAGAAAATATGGGAAAAAAGTTTCATAATATCAGTTAGGCAAAGATTGCTTAGATTCAATACAGAAAGCAAAATCATAAGGAGCGAAAATAGAAAAGTTAATATATATCAAACTAAAATTCTTGTTCATAGCAGAGCATGAAAAAGGGAGAAAATATTCTGGGAGAAAATATTTGTAAACAACGCATGAAAAGTTTAATATCTAAAATACAGAAGAATTTATATAATCCCAAAGCAAAAAGCCAAATAACTCACTTTCAAAATAGGCAGAGGAAGCCTTGCATGGTGTTGCATATTTACAATCTCAGCACACTGGGACAGTGCGGCAGGAACATCTGAAGATTGATCCCCGCTGGGGCAGCTTAGTTTCATCGTGGATCCCTGTTACAAAAAAAAAAAAAAAAAAAAAAAAAAAAAAAAAAAAAAAAAAAAAAAAAAAAAAAAAAAAAAAAAAAAAAAAAAAAAAAAAAAAAAAAAGCCTGGAGATGCATCTCAGTGTACAAGCTCTGCGTTCAATGCTAACTACTGAAAAAAATGGAATTAAATAAATAGTTTTCTAAAGAAAACACAAATGGCCAATAGGTATATGAAAAGAGAATATATACCAATCAGCAAGAGAATATACACCAAAAATACAGTGAGATATCCTATCACACTTGTGATGTTGGCTATTATAAAACAATGAATGACAAATGGTCTGATCAACATTTTGGAGAAATTGGGACACAGCCACACTGTTGGTAGGAATCTAAAAGGGTATAGCCACTGTGGACATCAATATATGTGCTCATCAGAAAATTAAATTGCAATCTATAAATCTCACCTCTGGCTGCTTATCCACAAAAAGGGAAATCAGAAACTCAAGGAAATATCTCTACTCTTGTATTCAGTGCAGTATTATTCATAACAATTGAATATGGAAATAATTGAAATGTCCATACAGACAAATTCTTTAAGAAAATACGATATACACATACAAAAGAATCTGATTCAGCCTTAGCAAGAAGAAAATCCTGTCACATGGAACATCAAGAACAGGCATGGAGAACATTATGACAAGGAAAATAACCTTTCACAGAAGGTTCAATATTGCAAGTTTCCGCATATATTACAATATAAAACAGTCAGTTCGTAGGAGAGAGGATAGAAGAGTCGTTGCTGGAGACTGGAGGAAAGTGCAAATAGGGAGATGTCGTGCAATGAGCACAAAGTTTTATTTATTTTTATAAGATGAACAAATTCTAGAGATCCGCTATATATCATCATGCCTGGAATTAACAACACTGCATCACATACTTCAGAATTAAAGATGATATATTTCACAATAAATGGTTTTACTATAATTGAAAAAGCGTGTTGAAAGTTTTATGTATTTATGAACCAGTTAAATGATAAATTCAAATAAAAACAAAGTACATAAGATGTTAATATTACACTACCTTTATTTAAAAACAAAAATTTGCTAGATTTTGTATATGAGGACTCTCCTCTAAGAGAAATATGTCAGTCACAGCTTACGCGATCTCAGTGTCTCTGTTTTAATAGCTATTTCCAATTTATTAAAATTTAAGTTAATATTTATAAATTATAATATACATTCAAATGATATTTTGTATTTTACTTAAAATGCTTTCTCTATGATGCATCATTCCTGTCTTTAACAGAAATACGAGTACGTCAATATACATTTTGTTATTCTTCTTTAACAATGTACATTAAGTCTTTCATACCCAAAGATTTTTAATGAATCTACTCTTGGAGAAAGAATTTAGGATTCTTAATTTCCTCTAAAATATACTTCTGGATCTTATATACTATTTTTGTGCAATACTTTAAAATTGCCCTTCTTACTTCTAAGTTAGTTCTTATAATTTAAAATGTATTAGTTATCTTAATTGTATTAACCATTTGCTCACTGTGTTTTCTTTGAATCAATTATATTTTTGCTGATATATACTTTCAGCAACTCATTCCAGGAAGAGATACGTTTATATTGAAATGTCAAAAATGAATTTATACATTATTTATGTCTTAAATGATACATATTTTCTCTAAGAATTTAAACTGATACCTTATAGTCTTTTGTAAAATATATTTTAAAAGTAGGTAGTCTTTATTAAGCTGTTACTGTTATTCATAAACTATTCTATAATTGTCGTAGCCCTCATTTGCTTAATATTTTTACATTCCCTGGAGTACTTAATTGTATTTATTCATACTAACTTTCCTTCGAATGTCTTTTCAAAATAAGGTCTCATATCTTTCTTCATTTGTGGGAAATGCCAGACAATATCTACTTAAATATTGTCTCAATTATTTTAGATATTCTTTACTTCTGGAACACCTATTAAGTTTGCACAAATCTGTCTTTAATGAATATGCTTCAGAGGTTATGTCAATTATTTAGGTATTTTATGTCCACAACATAGTTTTTCATATTTTCATACTACCCATTCATATATTTGCTTTTTAACAATCTCCTGTCTTTCCTTATGAACATAATTATTTCTTTTAAAATGGAGAAACTTAGACACATATAAAGTGCCCATTGAATGTTCTATTAAAACTATAACCTCTTTTGGAATAAATTGTTCAGTTTATTGGCTTTGTTGGAATTGGTAGTTTTTTTCTCTCATGCTCTCTACCGAGTTTTTAAATTTTTATCCTGCAACTTTCTCATTTCAGGTAATTTCTTTTTCTCTCTCTCTGCATGCCAACTATTTCTTTCTGTCTTTCTCTCTTTCCTTCCTTCTTCCTTTCTTTCTCTCTCTCTTTCCTTCTTTCTTTTTTCTTTCTTTCTTTCGTTCTTTCTTACTCTTTTTCTTTCTCTCTCTCTCTCTTTCTTTCTTTCTCTCTTTCTTTCTCCCTTTCTCTGTTTCTTTCTCTCTTTCTTTCTTTCCTTCTTTCTGTCTTTCTGTCTTTCTCCTCTCCCTTCCTTCCTTCTCTCTTTCATTTCTTCATGGGCACCCTTCCTTATGTTCTGTCCTTCTGATCAAGGAAAATACCCAAGTCTGCTAAGCGACTGATAACACCTGTAGGTCTGTCCCACGCCTGCTCCCTGGCAGTGTCTTCATTGCATCTTGCAGAACTGACCTCTGTCCTGTCACCCTGAGCTGGTAGCAGTTTGTTACGAGCAGCAGTCCTGGTGATCACCCTTTTAAACTCTTTGCTTAGGAACTCCACGTGGGCTAAATCTGCGCTCATAGCTCCCCAGCTGACCTGTCTGACACCATCGTACATGTGGGATTCTAGCTTCTCTTGCCACTACGTACTTCACCTGCTTGGTACATTCAATTCACACAGAATTTTACCTTTTTCATACAAGCCACAGTTCTCTTGGGTTTTTAGTAATTCACTCCATTGTATTTACCAGAATCACAAAAATGTAGGTATGAATTTAAAAAAAAAAAATAAAACAAACGTGATTTTCTCTTTTGAATGAGAGGCAGGGATATAAATACAGTGCTGAGCAGCAGACCCACCGCAGCTCTCCCTCCATCTCTTGGCTCAGCGTTCCCCATTCACAGGTGAGTCCTGTCGACGCTGTTCAGCTGTGTCTACCTTGTGAAGCTGCCACATAGATGCTTATTCCAGACCGTGAAAATCCCACCCCAGTCATTACTGTTTTAATGAGTGAAATCTGATTTCATATAAGAAATATCTTTCCTAATGTATCTGTTTTCGCTAAAATCAAAGAACATTAAACCATTCTACAATATTTCAAGTCTTACACAACAGCTTGAGAACTGGCTACATCGCAACATAGTGTACCATCGCCTGCTCCATACACTCTTCAGTTGTAAGGATTGAGAGCAGATGTAATTCACACACACACACTGTAGCTGTTGCCAAGCATGCTGGCAGTGCACCTGTAATCCCAGCATTCTGCAAGGCTGAGGCAGGAAGATGGCCAATTCAAGCCCGGTCTGGGTGATTAACTGCCTTAGAGAGAACATACTTCTAATAAATAAATAAATAAATAAATAAATACTTCCTTAGCTCAGTTTGAAGCCCTGGGTTTAATACCAGGACTCTAAAAGATGAAAGGAAGAATGAAAGAAAGAAAGAAAGAAAGAAAGAAAGAAAGAAAGAAAGAAAGAAAGAAAGAAAAGAAATAGTGAGAAAGAAAGAAATGGTGAGAAAGAAAGGAAGAGAAAAAGCTCTTGCTGTTTGAAAATGCACTACTTTTGTTTTGGAGTTTTTTTGTGTGTTGTGTGTGTGTGTGTGTGTATGTATGTGTGTGTGTGTGTGTGTGTGTGTGTGTGTGTGTGCTGGAGATCGAACTCAGGGCCTTGTGCTAGCTGGGCACGCACTCTAACCACTGAGCTAAATCCCCAGCCCCAACTTTCTGAAACCAAATAAATAAGTCTTTTAGAATGCCGCAAAAATTCTAAATGTTTCCTATGGTTACATAAGTTACCATACTTTTATATTTTAGATAAATTAGTGGCTGATATTAGTGATTGTATATATGCATACACACATATGCAAATGTGTGCATAT
This sequence comes from Hystrix cristata, assembly GCA_004026905.1. Classification (NCBI taxonomy): domain Eukaryota; kingdom Metazoa; phylum Chordata; class Mammalia; order Rodentia; family Hystricidae; genus Hystrix; species Hystrix cristata. The sequence continues at coordinate 20,159 of PVJO010023503.1, read as the reverse complement.
GCGTGTGTATATATGAAACAAACATCTTCCTCTAAGAAATGTGCACTATCTACAGGTCTTTTATAATGATCACTCGGGGTTTTTATTGTGTAGTAAACAATAATGTTACTGAATCGGGAATAATAATGACTACAGACCCAAAATACAGAGGAAGAAAACTGAAGGAAAACTAACAAAATCATCTTGCCTCCACCTCTTATAACCTAGGTTTAAAGATATAATCATGTCCTCTAACCAGAAGTGTTTGATGTAACAGTCTGAGTGAACACATACTCTTTTGGATGCTTGCCAGCTTGAAAAATAAAGAAGGAGATTCTTGACAGGAAAAAAAAAATGCACAAGGTAAAGAGAATATCTGAATAGTGCCTACAAGAAAATCTTCTGTAATGCTGCTACCTAGAGGTTGCAATATTAATCAAAGCTAAATATTAATATTCTTTCCTATCCCTACATCTGGAACTTTGATTCAATTTTATTTTTAAAGGTAATATCATATTTACAAGCCTTATTAAAATTAATTGTTCATTTCTTTTTTAACTTACTGTCAAAAATTGTGATTTCCAAACTACATCTTTTCTACTTGCCATGACTAGGAAAAAAGAACATGGAAATTTAAGAGTACAGCAAAAGAAAAACCACTTAAAAAAAAAAGGACTATAGTGTAAAATAAGGATCAATTAAAACAATCTCTTTTTACTCACTAGTGTATTTTTATATATGCAGAGATTAGCAAGCTATATTTACAGTAAGTTCAGCTTTCACTATGGAGTGTGTGATACTTTCCATAAAATATCAACCTTTTAAAATTTGTACTTATATTATAATAAAGTTTTCATTCCATACATTTGAATTAATGCAGTTGAAGTTTGGAAGATTTGCTTTGTGATTCAGAGTTCAAATATACTCTCATACCTTCAAGATGAGTACATTTTTTTTTCTCCTTCTGATTCATTGACCCCTCCATCAATTACAAGATACTTTCAAAATATTTTTAAATCTGATAACAATATTTTCTTAATTAAAATCTTAAAGAACTCTGTCTTCTTTAGAATACAATTAACCTTCATGTTAAAGTTATACACGCCTTTACCCCAATACCTTCTCTTACTTACACTGCAGATTTTTATTCATATAATAAATGCTTTGCAAACTTAATGTGTGTCGGGTACTACTCTCAGGGCTGTAGAAAGACCTCTGTTACCAGTAGGTTTTATTACTCCTACTGAGGAGCTGAAGAGTCTGAGGCACACACTTCGGCTGTAGTCGCACATTGTTACTTACCTGCATCTTAATCTGGGTTCTCTGAATTCAGGATCTTTTCTTCTGATCGTCTTCATCCTGCCTCTTTTCTTCTTTCTGCTAAAGGGAGAAATTAGTCACTGTCAAAAACTCTAACTGGAATTTTTCCCAGTATAGTTTGTATATTTCCTTTTGTCTAGATGCCTGCAGATATTCAAATATTCTGTACTTTGTATTTGAAACATATTGTATGTATGACTGTGTGTGTTCTGTATTTATCTGTATATGTACCTTTCATGTATTACAAAATACGCTCAACTAGGAATTCCTTCCAACTCTAAATATTGTTTCTCTGATTTTTTTACTTGTTGCTTGCCTTCCCATAGTGAAAAATATAGATGTATATTTTTTTCCAAGGAAAAGTGCTATGTAATCACTTCTTAACTCCATGGATAACAATATAGTACAATTCATATATTTTTAAACATGGGTCTCAAAAAACAACATTAATATGACGACAATAACAGGCTTCATCTCAGGTAAATATAAAAAGAGTTTAAAGAAGAGAACAATTCATAATAGACAAGCAATGTGCAGGGAAGCCTCATGCAGTGGTCATAGACGACACATCCTTTCTGAGAGTTTGGACAAGAACAGTCATTGGAACCAGCCTATGGCTTCCTTACAGACAGTGATTCAGGTAAATAAACTCCCCGGCCTCAATATCTTTATCTCCATCTTTCCTACCCAGGACTCCCATTTCTAACACATGTCTGTGATGTGGAAAGCAAGCGGGCTCACAAGTCAAGAGCCTGAGGCAGCCAGCCCAGAGGAAGGAGTGGAGTGTGGTATCCAGGGGCAAGATGGAAGCTCCTGAAACAGATCCCTCCTGTCTGAGAGCGACTGTCCTCAGTCCTGATGGGTTCGCTAGCTTCAGAACTGATAACTGGAAATTAATTTTTAAAATATTGATGTCTGTTCCAGAATATTTAAGCAGAATGGAGTGTGGAGAAAATTACTGTGAGTAGAGTTAAGCTTTGTGGCTATCAAAAGCTAATACATACTGCTAAGACCAAAAGAATAAAACATTTGCAAGTATTTGACTTCTTGGTTCAGTAATTTAGCGTATTTGTCCATTTGTTTGCTTTCCTCCCTCAAAAAATATAAGCTTATGGGTCTGCATTTCTATGTGTCATCTGTGTCAGAAAAATAAATATCCACTAGTATTGATATTTTTACATCAATCCATAAACAATTTTTAATGTGATAATTTGTTCTCTTAATATGTACCAAGCAACTAGTTGGATATTTCCAGCAGCCCTATTGTGGGTGTCACTTTGTCACAGGTAGTGGTGATGAAAGCACCCAAGGAAGAGAAATTAGTGATATTTTGGTCAACTGAAACAAATTAATTTAAATGAAAAACTCTCTGGATAGCAATTATAAGTTCAGTTATTGTCAGCTTCTTTTCTTCCTTTTTTTTTTTTTTTTTTGTGCTGGGGATCGAACTCAGGGCCTTGTGCTTGGAAGGCTAGCACTCTAACCACTGAGCTAAATCCCCAGCCCTTTTCTTCCTTGTTAAGTAGTATAAAATTCACATATTTGTTGTTTGTGTACACATTGGTCCCTGCATTCTAATCATGGATACTGAAATTCTAACCAGACTTGTAACACCTGTGTTCTTCCTTTGAAAGGGATTATTAAAAATAACTATGTACGCCAAAGGAGAATACTACTATGAAACATTTACAGTAGTCTTCTTTTCAGTCAGGGGTCTCCATGTGGCTGAGTTTGAACCAATGGAATGAGATTAGAAGAGATAGTAATGATTCTAGGTCCCATCTATGATTTGATGCAAAAAATCCAGGCAACTTGGAAGCCACATATTGAAATTAACAATGTCACAAAATACAAATAAAATTTAATACTGAATAAACACTTGGAAGAGAGTTACTTCCCAATATGAATTGTGAGAGCTCATTGCGTTAATAGGTTTTATCTCTAGCAAAGACTGCTGTACTCCAACTAACACAGGGAGATAATACAGAATATTATATTTATTCGGTAATGACTTTAAGGTAAGTGGTTTTCCAAGTAAGAATAAGCAAAAATGCTTGAGAGTCATATAAATAACTATAATAAATATGAACTCACTCTTGGTGTATATTTTGACCTTAACACTTTTTATGACTCTTATTATTTTATTTATTTATTTATTTATGACACTTACTATTTTAAATGCAAGAGTAATCATGAGAAAATTGTTCATCATAACTTTCACAGAATTTTTGAGAAGTACAGGTCCCAGAATACGTGCAAATTTAATGTGTTGTCACTTTCAGCAGCATGGTCAAAGTGTTAGTTGTCAACGGGCCGGGATACAGTTATTATTCCTAAAGGGCTTCCTGTAGGTTTATATTTCATTTTTCTTCTTCAGACCTGAGATACACTGTAAAACAAGATGTTGTAAGAATGAACTGTTTTGATGCAGAAACATTTAATATTGTTCTCTATGCCTGCTACTATGTTCCGTTTTCCTTACCTTTTCGCTTAAGAGAGTTAGCTTCTTATATTCTCTTTCAGTTTTTCTTTCTCTCTCAAGTCGATGCCTTGTCGGAGTAGCTCTTGATGTGGTAACTCTGCTGTCTAGTATATGGGACAACGTTCAAGGAAAAATCCTCAATGCTTAAGGCTGCAATTTGAACAAGGCCTCGTGTTAAAGTTCACCAGAAAGCCGTGTTTCACACCTGCTTACGGAAAGCAGCATTTGTGGAGATGTAAGTGTTCACTTGGAAACTTAAGCAAATGCATGGCTTACCAAGGTTGTTGGACTAAACTTTTTTTTTAAATCTATCTTATAAGACAACCATCTGTTAATTAATAAATAAGTCATCAATACTTTAATTTAAATGAATACAATTTGTGTCCCTTCTTAACACAATGAAATGAGATTTCAACTGGATTTTGGGAAATGTAGACTTAACTATTGCCTATATCACATAAAACTCATTCATGATTAATTTATAGTATTAACATCTACCCTTTCTTTCAGGGAAAGTCAACATCGCAAACGTAATAAGAGTCTAGACTGTTCAATTTTTCAACATGTTAGGCGTGACAAGAGAGATCATGCTTTTAGTTTTTCTACGATAGATTCCTCGTAGTATATCAGGGAGTCATATTTAAAAGCAAATTTCTCAGTGTGGGAAAAGAAATGCTGGTGCACGTATTGCAGACATTTAGGGAAGTCTTTATCATATAACTCAGACACAGATGGAGCTTGAGATTTTGTTGCCTTCAGCTGAAACCTGAAAACTAAATGAAGATTCCTACAGGGAGCCGTACCCGGAAATAGATGATAAACATGGATTTTGAGATTATGATTTTAATCCCCGGAGATCACCCAGTCTGAGGGAGGAACCACACTTGCGTGGGAAGGAAGCAGTATATATGATGGAACATGGAGCCTGCTAAAGAAGCTTGGTGTTTTATTCCTGTTTCAAGTCCTTTCTCTTTACAGTTCTGCTATTATCTATCTCAAGTCTCTTTCCGGCTGTTACACAACATTTTGAAAAACGAAAGCAAGCTTCCTGTGTATTCTGCTGAATTTGTTTTCAAATATTGGAAAGGCAATGTGACTACTTGATAACATGTTCTGACCAACAAAACCGTCCCGTAGCAGTTTCAATTTAGATTCTGCCACCCACTTTCTCTGGGCAAATATTTTACCTCTTCAGCCTAGCTAAAGAATTCAAAGCTACATGATATAATCTAATGGAACAGTTAATATGTTTCTAGTTTTCATTCAGAAGTTAGAATATTGTTTTCTTTGTTTTCCATTTTCTGGAAATGTAGTAATGAACCAGTCAGTTCCAATGACAGTGGGGAGAAAAGGACCATAAAAGTTTCAACGCTAAATAAAAATGCATGATGTTAAAGATTTTTTTTTAATTTTATTGTCCATGCTTTCTATTTTTAGTTTTCATTAATACATGTTTACAATACACAATGATTACATTCCTTGTGTGGAATAGTTACAGGTACACAACACATCACGATCTATTTATTTTCCATCTCCTTTTCCTCCTTTCCCTTTCCTGTCCTAAATCATTTTCCCATTTGGAAAAAGATCTCTCTCCCTCCTTCCTATAATCTTTCTTTGCTTTGCTCTTTTTTATATGTTGATTTCTTTTTTTTATTATTTTTATTTTTTACCAAGAACATGCATTGGTACATTGTATACATAACGATCCCATTTACCATGGTTATTTTGTACCTATACATGATGTGATTTTCTTATATATGAGAAACTGAAGTAAAAGATTGAGTTTTGAATGAAATAAAATATGGATGATGGGAGAGAGACTTGAGGGAAAAAGGGTTTTCTTAAACTGAATGGTACTGAAGATATGTAGGAAAACGAAATTATTAAATTAGGTCAGACTATGAAAAGAACAACCAGTCTATCAACTTCCTAGAGCAAGTTCAAAAAACAAGGTGAAGAGAATTTTGAAAAAGTGTAAGAGCAAAGGCAAAGGACCCTCGAACATCTGAGAGTAGGTGAGACTGGGAGAGGCTAGACACTCGCTGTGGAGGGTGAAAGTCACTTAATCAGTCGGTAATGCATCCTTTTGGTTCTCCCTGGGCCAGATTTCAAGCAATAAAACCAGTTGACACTGTTTGTTGGAAGTTTGGGGAAAAGGAACAAGAATCTTAGATTAGGGTGGTGGTGCAAAGGATGACCAATGACATTGTAGTTTGTTTGATGGAAAAGCCAAGAAAGAAATGAAATTACTAAGGGTGATTGCCAGGCTTATTGCATTGGCCATTTAATGATAAAAGGAAGGCTGAAGAAATACTTGTGGCAAAGTTGGAAGACAGTTTTATATCATTTTTTAAATTTGAGATGTTTTAATAAAAATCTCAGTAAATATTAAATTGCTATTACAAATTACTCTTTGTAGTTTTTAGATAAGCAGAGTTAAGTAATAAGGTCTTTGATATGACAGGATGTAGATGGTGTGATCATCAAGGGCCTGAGAGGGTGGTGTTAGAAACCACAAATAGAATGCTGGGAAAAGACAGAGAAGAAAAGAAAGCAGACAAAGGACTGAAGCCTAGAATGTCCTTCAGAATAGGAAGGTCATGCGGGGGAACCAAGGACTCCCTGAGCTGCAGAGAAGAAACAGTGCAGTACAACATAGTTTGATCCATGACAGAATGCATTTCAAGAAGAGGGGATGATTAACCAAGAACACAATAGCAGTAGATCATTGAAATGAATTACAGCAAGAAGTACAAACACTGACAAAGTGCCCATTTTTATATGAAGATTGTATTATGAAAAATTATGAATTAGAATGTAATACTGCCAAAAATTGTGCTAAAAATATATCTTGTCCCTATTTTTTTCCTGATGTGTCATCCTTTTGGTACCTGGATTTAAATGAGATGAAAATAGTAAAGAAATGTAAGTAGAATTAGTCCATGAAATCTGTCCTATTGCAGCTTTTGTTGAGAATTCCTTTAAAAAGTTTATTTAGTATATTTCAGATTCTAGATTATATTGTAGCAATGCAGCTATAACATTTAGAAGGTACAATTTAATTATATAAAATGTAATATTCATGGAATCCAACAAATCTGAATCAATCCTTCCTACTTGCTTCCACTCACTTTCTAACGAAGGAGAATAAATCAATGAGATTGTAATTCTTTTTTTTTTTTTTTTTTTTTTTTTTTTTTTTTTTTTTTTTTTTTTTTTTTTTTTTTTTTTGTGGTGCCGAGGATCGAACTCAGGCCCTTGTGCTTGCAAGGCAAGCACTCTAATCACTGAGCTAAATCCCCAGCCCGAGATTGTAATTCTTGATTGGATTTGAAGCAGGTAAAATTGTTCTTAACTTTTATTCCTAAGAATTATTATTTCTTTATTTTGACTTTCAAAAAGCCAATGAAAATTATTAGAGTAAATTTTATCTCGAGTCCTTCTTTACTTTTATGAAAAATGTGTAAGAACATGTGTGTATGGAGTGGCAGAGAACACTGAAATTTATTGCATGGATTAGTTTGCTTGGGGTTATATTCTATCATCCATTGGCTATATACGTATCTCACACATATTTATGTACCTCACACTATCTGTGATATGAGGAAGACAATTAATCCTAAAGTCAGTGTGAAATTAAACATATTCATACATTTGAAATTTTAAGGACAATATGATTAATAAATAAATGTTGGTTATCATTATTATTTTATCACTGTTGTTAAACTATATAGAATGAAAGTTTACTAGACAATCTACATGTATTTGGCATATTTTATTAAGTACAGAAAAACCACCTCTTCCAAGGGAGTTACTACTCTGCCATAAAGAAAGATAAGCTTGAGACATTTCTAGGTAAACAGATGTATCTTGGGATCATACTCTTAAGTGAAATAAATCGGACACACAGGTTTAAATACCACATTGTTTCTCTGGTGTGAGAAACTGAAAGTGTAAATAAAGACTAAAATGTATTATATTGGGAAAGGGAAGAAATCCTTCAAATGAGAAGAGGAAGAAGCAGAGGGGAAGGAATGGAGGGATGAGAAAAAAGAAAGAATAGAAGGAAAAAAATGGAAACAAAGCTTTTGTAAATAAGGAGGAGAGGTGGGGTTGAAGGGAGGTGAGGGGAATGAGACAAAAGAAGCAACAAGATATATTGTGTACAGGTATGAATTCCCTATGACGAATGTATCATTACATGTATCTAAAGTGTACCACAAAAATAAATTTAAAAATAAAATAATCCATATGGAAAAAATAAAAGTATAATATATTTAAATATTCTTGAAAATTATACAAAAAAGAGTCTAATGAATAAAAGTAATTCTAGAATTTCATTCTATCGTAACAGATAAGTTATACATTATAAGGTCCACATGAAAGCTACATAGACCTTCTTCTTTCAATTAAATTGTTCAAATCATTAAAACATCGGTTCTAAATTTTCATCAGTGAACATTCTGGCTATCAATTTTCTAGTAATAAAAGTTAGATCGCATGATACTGTGAGATATTCTATGAGGTGAGATACTTTTACTTGTCCTTTGATACAGGGAACTTCATGAGGCCTGGCTGGTGGGCAGGGAGCCAGGGGAACAGGGCAAGAGCTGCCCACAGACACACTCGAGGGGCTCGCGGGCACTCGGGGATGCGCGGCTTTCAGTGCCCCGGGTCCAATTTCCCGGGTATTCGCTTGAGCCATTATGAATTATTTTCCATTTATTTCTACACAAGTCTTCATTAAATGTCCTTGCATATTAATAGTATATGTGCTTCAAAGCAAACTTGGCCAAGGTAAGTTAAGTTTGCTAAAGATTAATAGAAGAGGGGTATTTCCTTCTGATATCTCCTACCTTCCAGAGTAGCTATCTTCTCTTTTTTTCTGCCACTTTCCAAATAAACTCTCTTCTCTTATTAAAAAAAAAAAAGATGAAAATTAATAGAAGAGTGTATTTTGCGAAAGACCAAATTAAACGCTGAGGAAAACACTTTAGGTTACTTTGTATCATTTGTGAAATTTTCTCAGCACTAATTTGATACCTGATTAGGGGCCCAGGAAAGCCAATACTCCATTTGCCACAGAGCAGGGTTAAAGCCATGTGACATTAATACTAAGTGATCAGTTGAAGGTAAAAGGTGAATTGGAGTAAAGTGTAGGTGGTACAATTTCTTAACACAGAAACCTACTTATTGTTGAGACAATCTACATGGTCAAATTAACTGCACTTAGTTTTCCAGTTCGACAATTTGATTAAACTTCCATTGATAGTACACTTTCAACAACCGCTACAGCTACTACAATGTTGATAGTGTTAGTCTTGCCTTATACTAATAGGAATATCAGCTTTACTGTATACTGTTTCATTGAAAATCACATTGTTTCTTTCCTATTTTTTTTTTAAAAGAGTTCATTGGAACATGCATTATTGCTAAAAAATCATATGTGAGCTGGAAGAAACAACTGCTAGGAACAACTGATCATTCAACACCTGTAAAATAGAAAAAGGTTTTAGAATGGCAGCCATAGATATTTTGGCCCAAATACAGTCATTTATTCAAATGTATGCCAATTATTAGTCACAGTTTCCCGGTTTGAGAAGAAATGATGTACTAACAACAGAAAAATATGAAACTAAAAACTTTTTAAAAATATCTAAACCATTACATGTTTTATTTTACTAGGAAATGAAACAAAAAGAGAAAAAAAAATCAAATATAGAGTGGAATGTAGGAAAAGTGAAGAGTTAAGCAAGTAAAGTTAAATAGAAAACCAAAACCATGTTCTTAGAAAATGTTAGCAGTTAGTGATTAAATCAAAAGCAGAGACAATAAGAGTAAACTCAAGAAAACTAAACAAGATAATGTATTCTAAAATACCCAACTAGTCTTTCCTTTTTTTCTGCCTTTGTGATATTCAGCTATTTCTCACTCAGCTGGTTAAGAAAGGATTGAACTATAATGATCTTTTTTGGGGGGTGCCAGTGCTGAGGATCGAACTCAGGGCCTTGAGCTTACTAGGCAAGCACTCTACCACCTCAGCTAAATCTCCAGTCCCTTGAACTACAGTGATCTTTAAAGTCCCTTTAAGTCTATGGCCACACAACTACTCTAAACATGCTTTATCTTTTCTAAAGTTCCTTTAAGCTTGAAATTATGTGAGCATTATATTTATGGCATATTATCTTATTTTCTTATATTCACACATACAGAATATGATGTAGTATTACCAGACCAAGTGGTTCCTATAAGTATTACAGAAATATTTCTGAATAAGCAAATGAGCCTCTGTCCTCATCATTTCTATTCCTCTTAGGTGCCAGGTATTATTTTCTTGATAATAGTAGTGAAGATCAATTTTTTTCTCTTTTCATTTCAGTGCCAATGTTCCTCTGCCTATCACCTGCAGATATCCATTAGCAAAACCTAAATGTGCACGCTGAGCTCTTGACCAAAATAAGGTTGTAACACAATGTGCTCAACTCTGACATTTTCTCAACAAGGACACGATGTTAACCTCCCACGCAATATAATAGTTCCACCCAATTTCCCAGAATGAGTTCTTAATTTAATTGGCCATTTGAAGTGCATCTAAGTATAAAGAGGCTATTTCTTATTTGAAAGGAGGAAACCACATATAGATTAAAACTTTTATTGTCAAACAGAAACGTAAGACGAATATTGATAGAATTAGTGAAGGTTAAGAAGAAAATGTTACCTAAAATCAGGTTGTTTCAATGTATCTGAACAAACAAATGTGCGGAATTTCTAATGTACTTTTAATGACGCTACTTAGAGGATGAGAAATAAAATATTTAAATTTAAGATTTAAATATGGACTAGCTCAGGAACAAAATTGCAAAGAAATTAATACTTATTTTATTAAGAGAGTACTTAAAATGCTTACCTTAAAATACTATGGTCCAATTTCACATTTACATTTTTAGAAGAAAGAAAATATTGAGAGAGGGAGTAAGAGAGGCAGGGAGGGAGGGAGGGAGGGAGAGAAACAGACAGAGACAGAGACACAGAGTGAGAACAAGGAAGAAAGGAAAACAATCTAGACCTACATCAATACTAGGTAGCATTATCATTAAGATATAATTAATACAGCAAATCAAAAAATACACTACATACTGTCTTACCCTGGTTGTGATTTACACGGTGAGGTGCTGGATATCAGAGAAAAGTAGGGTTTTTTTAAATTTTTTTTAAGTCGTTTTTAAGACTGGGGAAGTGATTTGAAATGTATCCTCTCCTAGCTATGATGCTCCCTGAAGTCTATGATTCTGATATCACATATTCAGGTTTTAGTTTTTTAATGTTAAAATTGTATTTTAAACTTGCTTTTCCATCTCTTTATCACGTATTGTGTTTGGAACATTTTAGCTCCTTTTTAAACATTTTTTCGTCAAATATATGATCAGTTATTGCAAACTAGAGTCAGCCTACTATACTGTGAAGTTTTAGAAGTTATTCCTTCTGTCCAACTATTTGGGGCACCTATTTATTGTTCAGTCTTCCTCTGCCTTGTCCCTCACCCTTCCAGTCTATACTTGAGCTACAGGCAGCTCCACTTTTGAAAATTTTTTACAGTTGATGGCAAAGATGCAACACTTACTTGTCTTTCTGTTTCTGGCTTACTTCACTTCACATAGTGTCTTCCAGTTCCATTTATTTGGCAGTAAATTATAAGATATTATTCTGCTTCATGGATGAACAATATACCATATAACATATTTTCTTTATCCATTTATATGCGGAGAGGTACGTAAATTAATGCCATACCATAAATATCGTGAATATAGCTACCAAAAAATATGTGGATGCTGATATCTTTCTGATACGCTGATTTTATTTCCTTTGGATCTACAGAAAGGGGGAAAGCTGGATCATACAATCTGTTTTTAGTTTTTTTTTTTTTAGGAAACCACCTACTGTTTTCTATAACGGCTGCACTGCTTTACATTACCACCAATAGTGTATAAGGCTTCTTTTTCTTCATTTTCTCAGGAGCATTTTGCTTGCATTTCGCATAAATGTAATAAATTGATATCTCTCTTTTTCTTTTTAGTATTTCCTTGGATGTTAATGCTATTGAGCATTTTTTCTATATTTATTGGTTATTTGTATTTCTTCATTTGAAAAATACCTACTGAATTCATTTGCCCATTTTAGGTACTTTCATTAGTTCATATCAGTTACACAGAATGATTTCATTTTTGCATATTCATACACACATGTAATGTATTTTGACTCATCTTCCCCATTAACCAGGTTATTTTAGATTAATTGCTTTTGTTGTTCATTTTTATCCTTATATATTTGTCGTATTAATCTTTGATCAGATGAATTATTTTCAAATATTTTCTCTCATTCTGTGAGTTGTCATTCACTCTGTTTGTTGTTTTCTTTGCTGCATAGATGATTCTTCATTTGATATAATCCCATTTGTCTATTTTTTGCTTTTGATGCCTATGTTAATGGAGTTGTCTAAGAAAAGATTACCTGTACCGATGCTGCATTTCCCGTTACTTTTAGTACTTTATTGCTTCAGGTCTTATGTTTGCGCCATGATCTATTTTTGAGTTTTTCTTTTCTTTGCTTTTGAATGAGAGGCAGGAATTAAGTACATGCATATCCTGTTTTCTCAAAACTATTTAGTTAAGAGGCTATCCTTTCTTTGATATGTGAATTTATTTCTGGCATCCATAGTCTGTTCCATTGATTTGTGTCTGTTTTTATGCCAATATCATGCTGTTTTGGTCACTATAGCTCTATCTCTCTAACGATCTCTTCAACTGGGGTATTGGGATGATTCCTGTTTTGTTTTGTTTTGTTTTTATCATGATTGCTTTTGCTGAAGGCTTCTGTGCTTCCACATAAATTTGAAGATTATTTCTCCTACTTCTGCGAAGAATAATTTGATGAGAATTTCATTAAATCTATAAATTGCTTTGGGTATTATGGACACAAATTTTGCTTTCAAAAAATAAATTTACTTAAAATTCTTAGTATTTAATTTAGCTCGTACCTAGAATTATCTATAAATCTCAAATACTACATGGGTTAGGAAGATAAAAATTGAATTTTTAAAATAATGTATTTTCTACAATAAAAATTCTTTATCTTTTTTTCAGTTTAACTTTAGAAGTTTCTAAATTAAATAATATAACTGTCACATTTTGAGGACCGACTATTGCACACACAAAAACCCTTTTCATTTTCATTTCATTTTGTTAAGAAAAAAGTAGAAAGGAAAGATTCTTATCACAAAAAAATGATTTTGCTGACAAATTTGCTTCAACTTTTCATTTCATTCGCTGGGTGGCCTCAGTCACTCTAGAAAGGCTTAGACTTTTGAACTTGACTACATAGCCACTTGTCCTTCTCTTGTTTCTATATAATGTGTCTTTTTCACATAGATACATAGTTCTGCTAATTTGGCAGACTATTTTGCTTTAAGTAGATACTCAATGATTCACAGTAAATAGCAGGGAAAGCAGGTCCCACATTTTCATATAATGTACGATTTACTTAGTTTGCCCAATAATAGCACACTGCAAAGTATTGCCCACAAATGTGAGTTACATTTTGTATGCATGTCCAAATTAATTCTGGCGATATGCAATACGGAATACAATGTGCATTTGTGTCTATTTGTTCTATTACCAAATAGGAAAAACAGAACCAGATATTTTTAGATTTTCTAATTTAGTATTAAAGGAACATTCGTTTGAATCTTCTTTTACTTGTTTCCCGAGATCTTGGTCATTGAACTCTTGTATATTAATTTTTTACAGAAAATTAGCTCTTTCACAAATTATTTCCTTAAGTAGATAATAATTCATCAGAAGCATCCTGGGATGCCTATAGATGGAAATACTACATTGGTACCAGCTTCTCTCTTAGCTCCTGTTTGAGCTGGGGCTTTGGATAGCTTTTGTGGCAGGCAAACTACATAGAAATTTCTTGTTCAAATGAAGGATACAGAAGTGTTATGTGGGGAATGGGGTCCCAGGGAAAGTTTTCAGGGTTCTTGTGCACAATAAAGAAAGAATCGGAGATTGCACACAATGGAAAGTAAAAGCAACCAAGTGTAATGACGTTTAAAGGTTGAAGGAACACTCAGAGTAAGAGGGTTTACACCTGGGAAAGGAAAATGGCATGCACACATAAGGTGTGGTAGGTTGAAGAAGTTAAAGTGTTGCAGTTGGCCTGGGGCACCTCCCCTTGAGTCCTGCAGAGCGTTACTGGCAAGATGTTGAATCATATTAGTTGTAGCTACTGTGCATGTCCTTTCCCATAATTCAGTGCACTATAATTGGACACAGTAATTGAAATAGGTCCGACACGTGAATTTAAATATCATGTTGTTTCTCTTGTGTGAGAAACCCAGAAGGTAATTCACTAAGGTGTAAAAAATGGAGGGTAGATACCAGGAAGTAGGAAGAATATGTTCAGATTGGGAGGAGATCAAGGGATGGAGAGAGAAGGAAGGGAAAAAGGATTTAAAAAAGAGAGTGGGAAGGAAAAAAGGAAACTACACTTGCAAATTGTGAGGGGAAGAAAGGTTGAGAGGTGGGCAGGGGAAATGGGAAAATAAAGAATTAAGATGAATTATGTACAGGTACAAATTCCCTATGTTGAATGTGATCATCATGTATGGGAAGTATGTACTAATAAAAATTAAAATAAATAAATACAGGAAGGAAGAAAACTTCCAGGCTTACAAAGTAAAATAATTGGAAGCATGAAATACAGTCAACGTATAAGAACCTTTAATAAGTGTAAAAAGATCATCGTAGGTCAAGCTGACCCGTGTAACACCCATGGGTCCTAGTTTGGGACTCTAGAATCTTCCAAAGCAGACTCAGAGGTCTTTGTCTTTCTTATTTCTGCCTACTGATTCTGGGTCTCAGGAGAAATGCCAGGGAGTTGGGCTCTGGGGACCTGCCTACGGTCTCGTCTCATGGCTCCAGTTGTACTATCTGTGTTAGAAGGACCACCCCAGGACCGGCCATTGTGGTTAGAAAACTGCGGTGGAGGGTACACGCCTCCTCCCACGCGGCTTGTCAGGTGAAGGGCTGGGGCTCAATTCCCTGCCATATGAAATGATATTCAAGTCTTCTGTGTGATTCTGTTTTTTGTTTGTTTGTTTGTTTGTTTGTTTGTTTCCTTTTTCTCTTCTCAGTCCAGGACATGAAAGGGCTTTTAAGTTTCCTAGACAATTCGCTTTTTCTTTGCTTTTCCTTTCTCTCTTTTGCCCTCCTACTCTGACGCTCCCATTTTTTTTCCCCTAATCATTTAACTAGGACATTTAAACTTAAATGCCATAGATTTGTGAAGTTGACTAGCAGGGAAGAGAAAACCAAAAGAAAAGTGGGTTTATTTGGAAAGATCTCTATTTGCACTCGAGTAAAAGACACTCATTCTGTTCCTGTCATTCTGTCTTGGTGCCTTCTAAGGAGAATTCTGGCCCTTCCATCTATGTTCATGATTAGTGACTAGTTAAAGGCTTACAAAAGTATGATAATTGGTAGCAATACTCCCATGAGGAATTTATCTACATGAAGGTCCCCAGTCTCAAAGACAAAAACCGGCAAATGCTCACTGTGGCCCACCTTGTGTTGCCCTTCGAAACCAGAGAATTAACAAGCCTGCTGTGGCTTGATGGGTGATGACTTCAGCGTTGTAGGACACCACGGTGTCCAGCGAGCCTGGGCTCTTTCTGTCCCATCCAAAGAACTGTCCAGGACAACTGAAGAACAGGTAAATGCAACTTTTCTTTGAAGTAAAGGAATATAAGGGAAAAAGAACGAGAAGAGGTATGTCCCACAAGCAGAATGGGCCACAGCTAAAATAGGAGGACAGCAAAACAGCAAGGTTATAGTGATGTGAAGTAAGTGGCCACCACCTTTGATATGCCCTCAGATCCTGTTCACCTGAAGGCCTTCTGTTCTGCCCATATGTCCTGGCGGGCTGTGATTGGCAGGACACACCCAGCTGATCACCCTCTCGATTGCTCAGGTTACATCCTGCCTCCTGTTTTCAGCCAACCTGCCGTGCCCCAATCTCCTGCCTCACCAGAACAGGCTGTGGTCTCACAAGGAATCCCCTCTGAAGAACACGCACTGTTCCTGGGTAGGCAGGAACTCTAACTGCTCACCTGAGAGGTGTAAATGAGGGGCTGACACCCCACACTTTGAGCTGACACAAGCCCCTCAGCATTTGGAACTTTCTGAGGCATGTAGCAGGAGATATCCAGCCCATTGGTGACATTCTAGGAAGGTACCCTAATAAGAAAAACATTTATTGCCTCATAATACTTGGCTAGCATAAACTTGCTCCAGCCAATACAAAAACCTGTTAAAAAGTCTGGTGAATAGAAAATTGGTTATTCAAGATTGTTTGCTGAATATCCTGGCTAGCCCTGACTGAAATGGAAGTGGTAAAACTCGGGACAAAAGTAAATAGACTTGAAGGAGCACTCGTTACAACCCAGTCATTATTACAAAAATTGGTTGTCCTAACCTTGCATAAAACTTACAAGTAAAAATCTTAAAATCTAGTAACATAGAAGTTGTATATGATCTTAGTTAGTATCAGTACATGTTTCTATGTGAGTACATGGAATATGATGTGTGTAGATGAAAAATTCCCCCCCAAATTCTGTTTAAATCTTTGTATAAATTGCATAATTAGCAAAAATTAGTTAAAACTAGTAATTTAAAATATATGTTGTTATTTATAATAAAACATAAGTCAGAATTTACAAAGCTTAAATTTAAATACTCTTGGCTTAAAGTATAAAAAGGTAATCTATTTAGATGTATTAAACATGTTTCCTAAAAATAGTTTTAGAATTGCTTTCTTCCTGAGTCTTAAGATTACTAACTGCTAGAACTGTAATATGTAACAAAGGCATAAAATATTTTATCTTACTTAAAAGAGGAGTAATTTGTCCAAATTTCAGAAAATGTGCATGGACTGTTTCAAATGAATATTTAAAATGTTAAGGTAGGAGACAGTCATTAAGTAGGAAGTTAGGAGCTGTAAAAAGTATTATTGGTATTGGGATATTTTTGGTAAGATCATTTAGTGATACAGAAATGTTTCTGGAGGAGAAAGGATGTTGTAATTAAAGAAAGGTTTTTTTTTAAAAAATATCTAAACAGATTTGTGAGAGTTTATAAAAGACAAGAGTTATTAGAAAAAGTATATATATAAAATGGAGAGTTTTTCTTAAGCTATTGATCTGCTTTAGTAAAGATTTACAAAACCTATGTTTTATTAAGATAATTCTATCATATTTGTAGTGACTTGGGAGAAACTACATCTTAAGAGAGTCATGATTAATTTTAACATCTATGTTTTTAAAAACTCTCTTTTTAAAAGACCACTTTTTAACTCTGGTTAAACTAAGAAGTATTTTAGGCTATTTTAGTTTATTTAACATCATATATATCTGAGACTATAGAAGTGTTACACACTTGAGAACTAAATGTACTATATGCCTGAGCTTTGTCTAAATTTGCAAAAATTTGCAAAACTGATATGCATAAGTTCAGTGAGGGCAAAGTGACCGATCCACGCTCTCTTTACAAACTATTTATTGAATTTGATTTTTAAGGATGTAAAATGATCAGTAAAACACTAGGCATTTCTGCCATTTACATTTGTACCATTTGGATGAAAGCAGAATCAAACCTACCCTGCACTTTAGACAGTCTTGCCATTTAATACCTGGCCAACATTTATTGGCTTTAACTAAGTAAGCATGCATTTTTTAGTCTTAAATGTGTTGTTTTTTAATTAGTGTATGTTTTTTGGTACATAATGATCGCATTCATCATATGGAATCCGTACATGTACATAACACACATTCATTATTTTTTCCCTTCCCCTCCCTTCCCTCAAACCTTCTTCTACTACCCATTTACAAAAGGTCTATTTCTACTTTTTCCCTTCAATTCTTTTTAAACCCTTTTACTTTCCTCCTTCACCTTCCCCCATCAATTGTTACCCTTCCCATCTGAAAAAGTTATTCCTACTTCCTAATATGTACCCTTTATTTCATTCCTTATTTATACTTTGGATTTTTCATACAAGAGAAACAATGTAATATTTAAAATTGTGTGTAAGCACAATTCATTTCACTTAACATTATGTCCTCCAGGTGCATCCATTTATCTAAAATGTGCCTCAAATTTACCCTGTTTCATAGCAGAACATTCCTCTATTGTATAGTGAGAGTGTAAATTCCTACAAACATTATGGAAATCAGTGTGGAGAGTCTTCAAAAAAAACTAGAACTAGAGCCTCCTAGTCCTCCTAGAAGCTGTTCTCCTTCTAGGTATCTTCTTGAAAGAATTAAAGTAGTCTCATCACAGTCATATATGCATACTCATGTTCATAGCAGCACAATTAATAATAGCTAAATCCTGGAAACAGCTCAACTGCTCATCCACAGATGAATGGATAAAGAAAATTCTGTATTTATATACAATGGAGCATATTTTTTACTATACAGATAAGACACTCTTCTACTTTTGGAAATGAGTTTTGTTTTGGTCGTTAGCTCTTTTCCTAAACTTGCAGGAGGTCAAAATCTGTTCTTTGTATTTTGTCAATTTTTTTTATTTCATTTTTTTGATTTGTCTATGTGTGTAGTGCATAATGTTTAAGGAATCGGTACATATACCCCTTTAACATATGAGGAATTGTTAAAAGATTTGAATTTGTATCTGACAAACAAAAGCTTAGTGTATAAGTATTTCTATGTGGCTGTGATGTCAATTATTGCTGACTGCTTTGTATATGAAGTATATTTATGGTTCCCAAATGCATAATTCTTTTAAATGTAAAGTCGAGTCACACAGCTCACATCACTGGTTTCTTCCAAACTAAAACTGTTTGTGATGATAGATTTCTTCAGGCTTTTACGTTATGCTTTCCTGTCTTGTGATAACTAGATGTGCCTAAATGCTATGTACTTTAAGCAGTGCCACTCCAGTTATTAAAATTGAGCATGAATTATATAAAAATACGTCTGTAAATAAGTATACCCTAATTTTAAAAACTGCTTTATTTAACCTTCCATTTATTCTTCAAAAATAGCAAATTAAAAAAAAAAATTTACATGTCATTTAATACTTTATAATTAATAGTACCTATGCTTTTAGTCCACAAAAGCATTAATGCAATATATAATATATATGATGCTCTTTATGCTAAGATGGGAATAAATACATTTTTTGGAGAGATAAGGTTCATTTCACATTTTTAAATGATCCTAATACACTGAGAAAATTATGTTAGCATTAAAACTAGCTACTTTCACTTCATGACCAGCGTAACTGGCCTTCTGGATATTCAACGCTAAGGTTTGGAGACCAGAGTTAAGGGAGATAAAAAGGGTCTGAAGACACCAATGGGGTGGCCCTTGCCCTCTGGGGTTGGCTAATACCCAGAGAAGCACCAAAGTCCTCTGCCAAGGGCCGCCGACTCAAGAAGGTACCCAGCCTGAGGCCAGGAGCCGGCAGTGTTCATTCTGCAAAGGGAGGGTGCCTGAAGGCTGGTACGGCCCCTGCTTCCAAGAAAAGCCACACGGTCAGCAAGACTTGGCCCATCCCGGAAGAAAAAACACAAAAAGAAGAAGGAAGAAGAAATGGAGGAACCCAGAAGCTACTCACATGTCTCCACATGGAATCTGTGAAGATCCTACACTGACATTAACAGAAGAAGGAACATTATTTTGATTGGTACCAGTTTTATTTTCACTTAGACTTAAATGTTCAGCCAAACATAAAGTGATTGATAGGAATAGAGAAATATGGAGAGCTGGACTGGGTTTAGGAATAGGCTCTGAAGACTGTACCATATCTACTCAAAGAAAATCACTAAAGGCAGTGTTCAGCAAAAAAGCTAAGGAGTTCCGAGTCTCCAGTGACACCTGTGTCATCCCAACCTGCCATCACGAAGCGCACAGATCCCTAGCCACAGCTGATTTCCAAAAACATATCATTCATCCTGTCTTAGCATATTGCCATTACGTTATTTTGATGTACATTCAAGAATCAGTCTGGTAAAGATTTGGCTTCTTGTGTAGGACTCTCTGTAGAATAAAAGTATCAGTATAAATATTCTAGCTATTAAACATTGTAATTTCCATGATATAAACTGACTTTCTGTTGTCTATTCCAGGTGCTGTATCTTTGGGCCAGATTTTAGCTCCCAAACACCTAATAAGAGTTTTAATGGTCTGCAATACAAGAGCATAGAAATCTTCATTTGGTTTATTCCATGGGCTTTTATGGCCTTTTATTTTTATATAGGAGGACATTAAATTCCATATTAACACAACAGGGAGGCA
>PVJO010023502.1:0-26005 GCA_004026905.1 Hystrix cristata | reverse complement strand
GTGTAATAGATATTATATAAAAGGAGGATGGTGTGCAGAGGAGAGGAGTACTAGAAAGAAAGAAGGGGAAAAGCAGAAAGGCAACAGGGGAAAGGGAGGGGAAAGGGAAAATATGGAAAATGATGACTGAACCTGCTGTAAATAGGGAGGGAGGGAGCAGAGGGGAGGAGAGGGGGAGAGGGGGGAGAACCAAGATGCATCATGTATAGGTACAGAATAATTGTAATGAATGTGACCATTGTATGTAGAATGTACCAATACATGTTCTTGGTTTAAAATTTAAAAAAAATATGCATGAATACAAATATATTTTAAAATGATTTCAGTGTGTTTTACATGTTTTAAAAAGCAACGAGCACTTGAAACATTCAGAACAGATTTAATCAAACTTTGTACAGATCTGAGTTTTTTTCCTTTAAAAAAAAAAAAAAAGGCAAAAATAACAGTATTGGTTGCTAAAGAGTTCTTCTGCCCAGCAAGCCGTCTCAAAACCTATTCTGCAGCCTTGGCCGGGGTGGCGAGAAGCAGAGAACTGGCACGAGAGTAGGGTCAGAGGGGTGGTAGAGGAGGAGCTAATTACTATTTTTAGGGCCTGTGAAAACTGCTCCATTTTAGAACAGTGTCTCCTTCTCAGTTGGAAATATCACAGACCAAGCCCATGAACGTATTTCATTATCCATAATTACATACTACACTCTCCCTACATTGCATTTAAAAAAGAAAAAAGATAATGTTGTCTTCATGCATGCAAACACATGGATACTCACAAACAGAAAAATTCTCAAAACTCTTCCTCTCCCTAAGGGATGGTTATGACAGTTACTTTTTTTCAAAGCAAACTGTACCACCCTTTTTAATGTTAATGGTTTTTCAGCCCATTCTTCATGTAACATAGAAGAAAGGCCTGAATTCACTATTAGTATATTTTAAACATCATCATTTCAACAACTGACTAATATGCCTCTTTAATGAAGAGAATATAACTAAGTGTTGGGGCTGTAAGTAGGTGACAACAGTAGCCACAAAAGGGCAAAAGGACAAAGGAGCTCAAATGAGAACAGGAATCAGGAAGCAGATTGACCCAGGTAAGACTCTCGGTCAAAAATCAAACCCATGAGCTCTAAATCTTCAACCCCAAAGCTTCCCTTGGTTGTTTTCACATAAGTCATAGTTCGTCTTAAGGTATATTGCTGTATTAGTAGAACTGTCCACCACAGAAAAGATTAGTTGGCTGAGTACAAGTAACCTGTATATCTGCACCCAAAGGATGGTTATTTTTGTTTGTTTTTAATAGCTGGTCCTTCTTCTTTTCTCCTTTTCCCTCTTTCTACTCTTGCCTGAGATTCGGAAGTGCCAGGAGCAATCACGAGGAATGTCTGTCACAACCATTGACAGAATGGCCATTGATTAGAGTGGGAAGTACTACGGAGAAAAATAAAAGGCATCAAGGGGCAGGGGTGACACTAAGGGCGAGGAGAATACCATGTCATTTTATATAGGGAAGTCCAGGAAATTCTCCTTAAAAATGTAACATTTTGCCAGGGACCTGAATGACCTAAGAGATATTTTGCCAGGGACCTGAATGTCCTTTTGCCCCTAAATCATGGAAGCACCTGAAGATGAGAGACAGAATGAACAGCACACACAGGAGGCTGGAGCAGAAGAGCACTTGATATGGCCAAAAAGCAAGAACACAAGGATGGCCTGGGGAGGACGGGGGAGGTGCAGAGGGCTAAGAGTTCAGAGAGAAAGCAGGGGTCAGATCGCAGAGGGCCTGCCTTTCAAGTCCTTTCAAACCATAAGAAGCAAAGCCAGTTGGAGGGTTGTGAACAGAGGAGGTTGCTAATGTGAAGAACATAGCACACAAGTAGAAAGAGTGCTTAGGCAGTGGCCCAGTAATCCAGAAGAGAAACAACAGAATCTCAGACTAGTTAGGAACATAGGTAGGGAAAGTGGATGAACGCCAGATATATTCTGAAAGTAAAGCTGGTAAGATCTGCGGGCGGTTTGGACATGAAATATGTGAGAAGACAAGATACGAGAGAGTCAAGGGTGGCTCCTAGGATCCTGGTTTTAGAAACAGCCAAGATGGTGTTGACCTCTATTATTAAGACTAGACAGGCAGCCAGGGCACTCAGTTTTGGGAAGATGAAGTTATTAGAAGTTTAGTTCTAGACAGGTCATGTGTGAAAGCCTTTTGGATATTTAAGAAGAAATGTCCCAAGTTAGTGTAGGTCATTGTTTCACTGATAAATAAAATTAAAACCAAGGCATTCAGCATAAATTTACAAGATAAAGCTTTAACTGGAAAGTAAGAGAAAATGAAAGGGGCCGCATCTGGTCCTAACAAAGGAAAGTAAGAGAAAAAAGAGCAAGTGCTTCAGTTTGAGGAATTAAAAGGGGCACAGATCTGAAGAGGATCCAAATAGTCTGCCAACAAAAAACAGGGGCCAGTTTTATGAGGTGCTATAGCAGGCTTAGTTCTGGTTAATCACCTCAATCCTGGTTTCATAGCTCTGAGAGGAAACCTTACGATTTACGGTACAATTTGGTTCCCCCAAGATAATTGTCACTTGCGGTGCCTAGCTTCAGTTTCACGGGTTCACTGTTCTGACCTAGGAGGTGGAGGACCTCAACATAGGGTGAGGTGTAAGGTTTTGCTTTTCCTGGAATCTGAGGCGACTGCAGGTTGAGGGCAGTGGAGGCTCTTGGATATAGCTGAATGTCCCTGTAAATCTCTTATCTTCCTGTCTTCAGTCTTGAAGGAGGGTGACATAGATTATGTAAATTTAGGACTAATCAACATTGTTTTAGAGGAAAAAAACAAAAAAAAGAAGGTCAAGCTTTGTTGTGCTTTAGTTATCTATTGGACATCTATAAGCCCAAGTAAAAAGCCACCGTTCTGAAGAAAAAGGGGCTGGGCATTTAGCTGGGTGGTAGAGCACTTGCCTAGCAAGCACAAGGCCCTGAGTTCAATCCCAGCACCAACCCCCAAAGAAAAATGGCCATGTTTTGAAGAAAAAAAAATTGATTGCTTTTAAGTCCCTGACTGCCTTGGTATGAAACACAAATCATGCTTTTAATGAACAATAGGTGAGGGCCTAAGAATTTGTTTGTCCTCTGTCTCTCTGGTGGTCTCTGACTGCTTCAGCAATATCAGATAGGTAATTAGATATAATCTGGATTTCTAGGCAAAGGTTCAGGTTGGAGATTAAATTTGAGAGCTGAGAATATATAAATGATACAAAGGTTAGATGAATATCAAGAGACTGGATGAAATCACCTAGGAAATGAGTACTGATTTATAAAACAACAACAAAAAAGGAAGTAGATCAAGTACTAAAATATCAGGCAGTCCAGTGTGGTAGTTTATAAACTGGAGAAGACGAAAAAAAAATCAAGTAAAAGACACTGCAAAGGAAATCCACATAAATTATCCTATTTGTCCCATTATACAAGGAGAATGAACTGACTCAGAGTACCTAAGAGCATTCTTTACTGAAGAAAATAGTTCAAATGTCTACACTACACCACTCGTCTATCATTCCAGCACACATTCCTCCTACACACACTCTTCCATACACCTGGAAGTAAGAACACATACTTACACTTACCCTCTCACACCCAACTTGTACACATGCACAGTTCCCCCAATATGCAGCTACAGTGTAAACTTAGGAGAACTCTCTAGGGATCCACTGGAACTACCAGTGCAATGAGTGCCTCTGCTTAAGCGAGCAGGGAGGTAGAGGGGGGCAGAGGAAGGAGAACTCACCCTAGCACCTTGTGGTCCCAATCCAGTTCAATTACAGGAAATGTTTCCCCAAGGGAGCAGAAATCAAAATGTAAATTATTCTACACATCTTCACAGGTTCATTCGAGCTTTAAAGAAAAATGAATGTCTCAACCAAGTTTTAGTACTTAAAGGGATAAATGCTAACCAAGCAAAGGAGTCCAAGACAAAGAAAGCCGTGACACTCTTCTGCTGCGCGCCAGAACTATAGCAATGCTAGGGCTCTGGCCTCTCTGTAAGAACTCGGTGCTTCTGGCCTGTACTGTATTTCCACAGAATGTCACAGTGCTTGGGAAAGGTCAAGTTTTACACATTCTA
Organism: Hystrix cristata; assembly: GCA_004026905.1. Classification (NCBI taxonomy): domain Eukaryota; kingdom Metazoa; phylum Chordata; class Mammalia; order Rodentia; family Hystricidae; genus Hystrix; species Hystrix cristata. The sequence continues at coordinate 21,894 of PVJO010023502.1, read as the reverse complement.
ATGAAGTACTTTCTCTTGCTTTGTGCTGCTTGCAGTTATTTCTAACGCTATTACGAACTAAGCAATCGCTTGACCCCCACTGGTCTCCTTGTTAATCAACACTTTAAGTAGTCTTGAAACAAATTCTCTGAGGTGCCTCTGATTTTCCAAGCAGCAGAAGTGAAGCTGTAGCAAGAGTGATTCAGTCAGGGAAGAAGTGGGCAACCTTTATGCCCTGAAGGAAACAAGGCGCTGAATACTTCAATGTCCTGTTCATGAACTGCTGTGCTGGCCTTATAGGGATATTCCCTCCACCAAGGAGCTTGCTTGGATGGCTCTATTAGAAGGTAAAACTGAGAAGAAAGCGAGCGGGATGCTCTGCTTTAACCTTATGTCGAACCTGAGGTCTGGCCCTGCTGTGGTCTCTCGCAACCACAACCGTCACTTGCTACCAGACACCACAGAGAATTTAACGAAACCTTAGCGATGTGCGAAGGGTTCACTGATGGCCGCCACTGGAGATGAGCGTCTCCCAGCAAGCTGAAGACGACTCTTGATTACCTACAGGCATGTGATTCACACCAGTTTTTCTGGCAGTACCTAAGCCCTCAATCCAGACCTTGTCATGCAGAAAAACTCTGTGAAGCTAAGAAAATCTGAACCTAAGCAGCTCGTGTTAGACTGAGAAAAAGAAACAGACATTTCCAGCAATTAGCTACAGAAAGGAACGAAATAAACCTTTATGAGCAAACCTGATTATTCTGTTTGCCATCAGTTCCCCCAAAAATGATGTATTCCTATTCATACTGAAGTAAAAACAACAACAAAAAAAATCGCAACCAATAATAAATCTTGAATGATCCACTCTTCAATTATCCATATCTCAATCAAGGTTTAAGCAGAAGAACCAGGGGACTCCCTCTCCGGGGACCTCCCAGTTTACCTCAACAGTCCGCTCCTGGCAAGTGAAATTTTACACCAGAGCGGAATGGGCTCAGGCTGCTATCCTGTCTTCATGTGCAGGCACTTCAAAACCCTGCAACACATCTCAGGACAGACGTTCGCCAAATAGATCTTATTGGGCGGATAGGTAAAGGAATGAGAGTGGGTTTCATGAGCTCTTTCATAGTTGCCCAACTGGACAATTGATAATAAGAAGGTATTGAGGAGGGCCAGAGCACAGGATGGACTGGGCCTCTGGGCAATTGAGGGCATCACAAAAGGGCAAGAGAAGAAGGCTTCAAAACTCACTTTGCCTCTAGTACAGTTTAACTCGAGTCACTAGCACTTTCCAACTAGCAAATGTACAGCTTGCTTATTGTATTTCCTCAGATGCTAAGTCCATGAAGACCAGTTCCATGCTACACATATCTTTGTATCCTCCACACCATCCAACATCATACCTTGCACATATTAGATGCTCACTTAGTGAATGTTAGGCAAAGTCGACCAAGATGAAACACAGATTGTGGGAACACAGCCGAAATGATCCTACTGGGATGCAATGCATGTTGAATTTCAGATCTGCTTAAAGGAGCTAAATTTTAGCATCTGAATTTGGTTACGTGATGAGTGAATACCTAAAATGGCAGTAGGGCCATGCCAACATCACTTTTGATGCAGCGTATATCCAAACGCACATGTGAGATACATATAACACCAGGAGAGAGAAAAAAGGAGAATGAAATCACCAGAGTTTAGAAACTATACACCTATTTTCCAAACTGTTTCTCTCTACAAATTTTAGTTTTCGTTCTGGTTCAAAGATACTATTTTGTATGATACTGTGGTTTTCAAAGCACTATCACTTTTCTTTTACATTATCCTTGATGAAGGAGGCTTCATTATCCCCATTTAAGAGATGAGGAGGCTTCACTCCCAAGAGGATTTATAAATTTCCCAAGATCACCCAGGAAAACTAATCTAGGATGAAAACTAGGGTTTGATGTCTATTCAGTACTATGTCAGAGCGATTACTAAATCAGACTATCTTTATGTCTTAAAAAAAAAAGCCACTAAATTTGTACCAGATGATTTTATAACATGGTTTATTTTTAAAACAATGTCATTTTTAAAGCAAAATCTGTGAGAAACAGGAGATCTAATAATCAAAAGTTAAATACCTTGGAACAATACATAGACAATTTGGGCCAAAGAAAACATTCAGCCAACAAATGGACTCCCTACAAATGTTCAGAAGATGATTTTTTTAATGTACCCAACTGACTTTTTTCTTGTAATAAAGAAATACCTTGCACAAGGTTATTATTTGTCTGAATATGTATGTAACATGTACACATACATTCCACAAACATTAAGGTTTCTGTCAACCTCAGGCAACCCCACCCCCAAATGATGCATGTCGGCAGCAGATTCTAATAAGGCAACGACAGTGACATAATTACTAACATGGCCTTGTCCAGCACAGTAGACTGAACTAGGGAGCCATGTCATATTGCCACTCCTGCTACCAGATAAGCTACCATGACATTACAGCAACTGAAAGGAAAACAAACAAAACAAACAAACGAACAAAAACGATAAACTTATCATGTTCATGTAATCCCTGGTTTAAATAAATTAGTTCCACTAAAGTCCTATTTCAAGCATGACTTCTCACATGATCAATGGCAAATATCCTGTAGGAAATAGCACTGATCAAAGGACAATCCTTGTAGTTCTGCCAGAATCTACCTTTAATATTTACTCCCACCACTACCTCCAGTTCTAGTTGAAATCCCTGCAAAAGCCAACCTTGAGAAAATCTCTACCCAACAAGCGGCCAATCAGTGTTTTAGGGATAGTATAGCATTTTCTCTTGTCTATTACTCTGTCAATTCACCTCTCTATTTTTGGTCTCACGCTATATTGACCAAAAATATGTATGCTGCTTTTTACAGTGGTATTTCTTTGATTCTCATCAGTCTTCTCCCACTGACCCTATGGCTCCCCTCACATCCTATTTTGATTCTCTTGACTTAAATGCGCATGTGGGTGCTAAACCACCATCTTGAGTAATCCCTCAATTCACCATGACAATACTTGAGTAGGTCTGCTCGATGGCATACTGAGCTTCCAGCAACATCGGTTCATAAGGAAACTGCTCCACTTATGTTTGGTGATGGATGATCTGTCTATCTGACTGACTAACGGAAAGTTCAACATTCAGTGTCCAAAAAGACAAGGTGAAATCAAACCTGATTTGGGCCATCATCAGCATCTGAAGAGGTCCATTTTGCAAGAAGGACAAAGCAGTTTCACGCTTTTTAGCCCCTTAAGAACAATCACTAGGTTTCTAGTTCCTGAAAAATACGGAAGATTTAGGAAGGTAACAGCTCCAGCTAAGCAAGCAAAGTTTTGAGTAGTGCCGGGCAGGTATATAGAAGCAGACAAGGAATACAGAAGCAGAACTAATTCCACCTCCATCTACCAGTGGACCACAAGTTCCATGTGTACCTTCCTTGTCCCACTTAGTGTGTCCAGGAATTGAATAGGCCCTCGCACAGACAGGCCGGGAGGGAAGCAAGGGCTGGGAAGTCAGGGATCACGTCTGATGGTGAAGGCCGATGGCAGGTGGTGCAGTGAGGGCGAACCAGGTAAATCATGGTGTGTCTGCTGACATGGATAAGCACCGTGCCTTCACTTTTGTACCACCCACTCACCCTATAACGTCTTGTAATGCAGCTTTCAGTAAGAGTCAAATGAATAAAACCACAAACATTTTCTTATCCTTCATTTTCTTCAGTACCTGTTTCCACAAACTCTTTCTCCCACTGGCTACTGTATCACTACATCGGCTTCACTCTTCTGCCTCCCCAGCTCCGTCTCCATCTCCACCCACAGCCACACTTCTGCAAGCTCCCCCACCACCTCTTCACTGACAGTGTGCTGTGGGACTCTGCACTGCCTCCTACATCGTCATATTGCCACCTCAGAGACAGAGTCACTCCACCAGAGTTACATTCTGTGACTCAAGTTGACATCTCACGGAAGAAGGTCCCTGGTGGACCCTAGTGTGGCTATGATGCGAGAAGTACAAAGCCAGCCTGTTGCATTAGTTGTTCAAAAATCAGCCCCTGATTTCTCTATTTCTGTTGATGAAAGGAAGGTATCTTATTGCTATCTTCCATCCTGATTTCTTCTCTTCTCCTATCTGCCTCTAGAGGATCTTTTATAGTTTCTTCATTTCAGATTCAGAAAGCAACACTCCTTGTTCAGATCATAATTGATTATTATTAACACCATCAAAATAGTTTCCTAACTCATCTCCCTGCCCTCGGTATCTCTTTTCACTAATCTCACTTGTCCATATCTGATTAAGTTTCTTAAAGGTGTTCTATTATCTCATTCCTCCATTTAAGAGAGTACCAACCCTTCGCGCAGCATCTAAGACCCTCCACAATATGCCTAAAGTTGACTTCCCAGATGGTTTTCCTGTGACTTTCCCCTCATCGGCCAGGCTGCATGACTACATACACTTCATCTTTTCCCATCTTATGTCTTCCTCTTACTGTTTTCTCGCCCTCACTGTAGCCTCACCTTTATCTATCTTCTTCTTTCACTCTTCACCACAACGTGGGTTCACCTGTTAATTTAAGGTTGTCTTTCCATACTGCTTACTTCATGAATCCCTTCCTGATTTCCTAATCAAAAACGAGGTCTTCTTTCTTGAACTCAAACAGTACTTTGCTCCTTATGACTGGCATCCAATATATTTTGGGTTGCATTAAAATTAGTTGTGCTCTGCCACCATCTCCCTGCTACACACATTGTGTGACACTATAAGATCCCTGAAGTCAAGGATTGAGTCTTAAATTTATGATTTCAGAATGTCCGCACAATTATTAGCACCTCACATATGCAAGGTACTCATTAAATATTTTGTAACCTTAAAAAACACGAACTGAGGTCTACCACACAGTGGGTTATGGGTAATGTTAGTTATCGTGGTACTGGAAAGGCAATATTATTCAGACTTCATTGAATATTCCCCCTATAAGCAAACTTTCCCTTTTCCTCGCAGACATGTTTGATAGGTTGAACCTGTTTGGGATTACTACCAGTTATTTTTAAAACCTTGAAGTACGAAACAAAAAGTAAAGGGCATTAATCCAGCAACACTTTACAACAGGTGCCTGATTTTGTTTTTAGTCTTTTCAGATGAGTCTGCAGGATGTTCATTCTTTTCACCACTCCTAAAGTCACAAAGAATTTACCAAACACAAGTAGCACTCATTCACCCTGTTTCGGCACTGGGCTGGGAAAGATCTATCTCTCCACCAGGGCAAGGAAGTCAAATCTAGCCAAATACCGCCTAAGTCAAGTGTGTGTGGTACCTAACTTAGAAAAAAAGGGCCTGCCTATTTTAAACGTTTAAAGGGAACACTAAAGCCCTAATCCCTTAAAAAAATCTGACCTAACACCAGGCATGAATCCTGACGGGTTTAATTTGTTCTCTCCGTATGCATGAACTATTTCAGTCAACCACTGTATAATCAAATTTTCTTTAGGCAATTCACAGATGTGCTGACTGACAGGTTTTAAACTGATAACACTGATCAATAGGCCACCAAGGACACATTGTGCTCACTTAATCGTGATAATAAGTAGGTTCCTGACATGTGAAAGATATTCTCATTAATGAATTCTCACACACAGTCCTACAAGGTGCTCTGACTCAGCTTAAAGATGTGTGGTCAACTCCACCCAGCAGGTTGGTGCTAGGTCCCCACAAAAACAGCACAATAGTGAATTTACAGGTACTCAAAATGCAACACTTACTATTGTCCTTAATTTCCAAACACTAACCATTTCAGGGGGTCCTCTTATATTTTGTAATCAAGATAGATTTGTAACCAGATATTTGATTTCTGATGTTTTTGAGCTAACTAGAATATGTAGTCTTGCCAGGCAATTCATTGTTCATTGTTTATTATATGCAGGTAACCTCTAAGGGTATGTATTCTGCCTAGGACGTGTACATTTTTTCATCTCTCCTATCAATGCATCCACCACTTCAAATATTTCTGTGTACAGTATTTTCAAACTTTGCTGTTTTCCTGGTCTTACTCTCCCCATCTTCTGTGCGCATGGCGCTTGCCTCTCCTTGCAAAATGCCCTTAGCCGGGCTATCACTTCTCTCTGTCCTGCATCTTGACTCTTTTCTGTCTCCTTCAGAGACCTTTTTTTCCTTCCTGGTGCCACATATACACAAGTGCTCCTCAGCATAAAGTTCTTACCATTTCCTCTCTCCTTCAGTTTCACCCGTCTTCTTCATACTACATAAAAATGCCATCAATAACCCTTGATTCTGTGGCAGACTCTAGTCCGGAATTTCCAGGTGTCCGTTGGACATCTCCTAACTAACACTTCCGACTAACTATGACCTTGGCGACATTTATCGCCTCTCTCCTCAAAAAGCCTCTATCACTTCCTTAGAAAGATACCTTCATTCTACCATTCGCTGGGTACTAAAAGCAATCCCTCTCTTTTAACGCCTTCCCCTTCTTCATCACCTACATTTTATCAGCGACTAAGTCATTATGGGACAAAATCTGCACGGTTATTGGGATGCTTTCGTTCTTTTGCACCGTCATACACATCGGTGAATGCTGCGGTAACCTCACACCAAAAACCATACCGCCAAGTCAGTGGCAAGGTGGAGTCATGTGGTCAGCGGCAGGGATGACAAGCAGAAGCAGCGAGCAAACTCTGGATGGGAACAGAGACGAGCAGGGACAGAGAGCTTGTGTTCACTTTTCATGCTGCTGTGGCCAGCAATGTTTCAGAACCTCCGCCACCTGCTGTCCCCCGAACACCTGTTAGCATAGAACCTCCAGACCAAGGTTCATCATTCGGGGAGTGAGAAGAAGAGAGACTTTCGTGTTAGTAGGCTCCTGAATCTATCCAGAGGTCAGTATCTTTATCACATGGAACCCCGCCTGCTTCACTCTCACCGTTTCAAAATGCCTCTTAGACAGAATGCTCACTCCCCCACCTTTCTCTATCCAAATGATAGTATTCTATCATTAATTTAATCACCACTTATACAAGAAAACTTCTGTTGCTGTCCCTCACTACATCCAACCCCCTATTTTTATGCTCTTATAATACAGCATGTTTTCCCCTGTGGTACACATCACTGTTACATATTTGTTGCTTCTTTGATTTAATATGTACTTCCTCTACAAGCCTACGTGCTCCCTGATATTAGAGACACCATGTTTATTTCAATTCATCATTAAAACACAATGTCCAGCACAGCACAAATGGAAAAATACCTAAGCGCTTATAAATTGAGCCCATATTGCTCATCTTTGTATCTGCAGTATCTAACATGGTGCTAGACACAATACTTAATTTCCAATAAAAATTTATATAATTGATGTGGCACTCTCATACGCAATACATACATTTACATTCCTGTAAACATCCTCTCTCTAATCAGTATCTTCAAGGCAGAGTCCATATTTTTCTCCTTGATATCACTGCCACTATCATCTTCCCAAGTTCAGGGAAGCAAAACCTACATGGCAGCATCACCCAAGGAACTACTGGGGACCCTCGGAAATCTTGTTGAGAGAGTGTTACGAGCTGCAAACAGGATCTCAATATTAATCCTTTCATGTTTATCAACAGCCCTCATCATTCCTTCAAATTCCTGAACAACTAGTCTCCAGCTAACCTTCCCTGCTGAAAGGAAAGTATACATAAACTACACACTGAAATATATAATCGTGTATGTCTATACAAAGATAAGTGTGTGTGTGTGTGTGTGTGTGTGTGTATGTACACACACGTGTGCGTGCAGGTGCAAGTTTTCTCCCTAAGAGTAGAGTGGTGGGGATACATGAGTAAATGTGGTACACTCGTTTAATACCCAAATGTAATTTAATACTCGGTTTGTAACTCACAGCCATTACAGCTGACACTCTCTTAGATAGACACAAAACCAATTGCTCCTGTCCTCTGTTCTGCCAAGATGACCCTGTCCCAAATCTATATTCTGCAGAGAGATTTTAGTCAAGTTGACCAATGATCTCAGCAGTTGACTTCATTTCTTCGTGTTTCTAAGCCAGAAACCTAGAAGTCATCCTTGATATTGTCTTTTTCTAGTCTCGATGGCTGATCCATCAATAAGTCCTGTCAATCTTCACTCTGAAGCATCTTTCAAATCTGCTCACATCTCTGCATTGGTACTACCCCCTGGACTGCCTTTAGGTCCAGCTTAGACTATCTTGATGACCTCCTAAATGGTTTCTCCTTACTCACTCTGCCTTCTCTCTAATCCATCCTTCTCCACCCTCCAGCTAGAATGATCTCTTTGAAATTTAATTCTGATCCTCCTCTACCAACTCCACTGCTTTTAGAAAGAGACAAAGTCCCCCATTATGGTTCATGAGCTCCTGCAGAGTCCCAGCCTTACCTTTTACTCCAGCCTCATTCTACACCAGGAACTTCTACTCTATCCCCACTCTGGTCTTCTTTTAGTTCTTTAAATCTTTCCTGCTCCCTCCAGCCACGGGACTCCTCATCTGCAAACTCATCTCTCCATCTTAGCTGCCACACCTCTCCTAGTCATCCTCCAGGTCGCAGTTGGGGGGGACTTCCTCAAGAAGCCTTTTTGACCATCATACCAGATAAAATCTCCAACTTCCAGGGCTGGAAGATGCAACTGCAGTTTGTGTTTTGCCAAGGTGGGGAGTAGGATCTCAAAGCGAACACAAGGCGGGCTCTGAGTGCTGGTCAAGTTTTATTTCTTGATCTCGTGCTAACTACACAGGAGTGTTGAGTTTGTACAAATTCATTAAACTCTTCACCTATGATATATACACCCTTCTATACGTATATTTTACTTTAGTATAAAGCTTTGTGAAACCTCTCAGTGTATGCCAATCACAGTGTATTGTACTTCTCCTTTTACATATTACTCTTTGCCACAGCTGCAATTTTCACATTATTTAACTGATGTTTAACTATCCAGATTTCCACTGTGAGCTCCACGGACACAGGCCAAGTCTGCTTGCCAGGGAGCCTACAAGGCCCCGCCTAGATGAGCACATAAAGAATAACTGATGACCGAGCTAAAGAAACTGTGATGGGAGGAATACAAAGAGAAATAGAAGACTAGGTCGAATTGAACGGCCCAAGTCTGACAGAAGAAACAAGGACAGTGCCTTCTCCTAGGCTACAGGTGTTCCATCTGTTTAGGCCCCTTCCACTTTCCAGGGCTTATTTCAGTGCAAGGCAGCAGAACTTCCTTGTCCCACAAAGAACAAATCCCTGTTGCTCAGGAATATCGAAGTAAAGATTAAAAGGACCAAAGAAGAAAGGGAAAGTGAAGAGTCATGGTGACAAGAACAGGGTACCGTGAGGAGGCTGAGCAAGTAAAGAGAGGAGCTAGTACCGAAAGAGCAGGAAAGGAAACAGTAAACGGACCACATCTGGCAGGAACACACACCAAGGGAAGCTAAGCCAAAGGAAAAGGTGCGTCTTCACTAAACAATATTAATAAAGGAATAGCGATAAAAGCCATAGAAAACAAGCATTTGTGAAAGAAGCAAACCATCAAGACTAAACAGCCATGAAAACTGCAAAACCCCCATATCAGAGGTAGACCCAAACAAAATCCATCAACATTATCCCAAAGAGTAGCCCTCCTTTTCTACTCCACACATGCACAAGCTTTTGAGAGAATCTACCATTTGTTCCACAGATACTCACTAAGCACCCAATACTTGCCAGATAGTAGGCAGATCTGAATTCTCGACAGAACCTTCTCAGAACAGGGCTACCTCCAGGTAGGTCTTTCACAATACACAGTAGTTTGCCCCCAAAGTTTACCAGTCGATTGCAGTGTTCTGTACAGGATTCAACAGACACCCTTCAGGGAGGAGAGAACTGATGAGATTCAGGTACTGATAGTATCAGCTACAGACTGTCAAACTAAAAATACCCAGAAAGAATGGGAAAACTTGCACAAAAAAGAGAACTAAATTGGGAAGACAGAGCAAACAAATAAAAGGGTATTAAAGTAAAAATGCAGAGCAAATAAAAACAAAACAGCAGAGAAAAAAGGTCAGATAGGAATACTGGAAATCTGATGAAGAAAAAAGTGACATTTACAGTAGGAGACCTCTGCATCTAAAATCTTGCACATGCACTTCTGATATTCCTCTATTTGTTCTGGTTCAACTTTGGCAAGGCCAAATGGTAACTCCATAAATTTAGACCTCAGTGTATACTAACAAAATTTCTCAATTTTTTGGAGGTGTTCTGAATTTTTTTTAAGAAGTATACATTAGCAACTTGAATTACATCATAATCTTTTCATTAATCATCCTCTTCTTAAAACCAAGAAAAGAAATTGCTCCCCAAGGCTTCCCAGGGGACTGGAATTCTGTCCTCGGCCTGAATTTCCTAGGGGAGTGCCTTCTACTTTCCCTTTACCCTTCTCCTATCTGATTCTCTACAAGGTCAGCAGACTCCCTTGTTGATGTACCTGAGCAAGGCTTTTCCTTCCTTCTTTTCCCTGGCCAGCCCCGTATCATCCCATTCTTGATTCGGCAGGATGATTTCCTTCTCAATGATACTCAAGCAGAAATTTTATTTTATAACCTCAAACTGAGAATGTTTCCACAGGTTGTACATGCCCAGGCTTGGGTACACGGAAACAACTGTAAGACGCCACTGCAGGGTCTATGCAAGTTACAGAACAGGGCCCGGGGATATGGCCAATGCTGAAGCTCAGAAAGGCATTTTAGCTTAAAATCTTACTATATTTTGAGTGGGCTTTTTAAAAATTCAATTGAGTACAGGTCTTCAATAAACACTTGTTTACAGATACTTCGTCTGTCGCACTAGGCCCTTGCCATCTCCTTCACTCTCATAATAACCGTACAGTTCTTGCATATATATTTTGGAGAGCAAAACCTATAAATACTCAGATCTCACCTACAAAGCCCCTCCTGCCCTTCATGGCTGCTGGCAGAACTGAAGGCATTTATTGCTTCAAGACCCTCAAAAAAAAAGCAACGCAAAGAATGAGGCAATGAAACCATTTAAATATAGCAGGGCCTGGCAATGTTACAGCAAATTAAATTTTAATGAGACACAGAAAGTGCTGAACCTTTAGAAACTTTATCAGAGGAAGGGGCATCCAAAGGACACAAATGCCCCAGGGCCCAGGTGGAGACACAGAGGAATAGCTACATGCCAAGGCCACTCAAGGTCAAGAGTTTGCAAAGTATACAGAGATCTAGATATGGGGAGATCAGCCCTCTGCAAATATGCTAGCTCTTATTAAGACAGCAAAGCAAACTGATGTACACTTCTTGAAGGCTCAGAGAAAACCGATAGGTAACAAGGTCACATTTCTGAGTCAAGAGAAGATGCTATATGCACAAAGGCAACTGACATAAATGTAGCTGCTTGCCAAAAACCCAGTGACCTCAAGGCTGCCACAATGTGTCTTCTGAGATGTCCTTCAAGGCCCGATTCACCTATGGGCCCTGTATGAGATTTCATCCACGCACCTCTCCGATTCACTCTAGTCCCCTGCTCTGTGCCTTGGAAGGCTGCCTGAGTCTGGCTCCCCTATCTTCTAGCTTCTCACTGGCCGCAGCCAATAAGAGGTCCTGGCAAGAGATGGAAGTAGAGAAAGAGAATCAGAGGTTCACATTCCAACAGGCTGTGTGTGGATCCCTCTACCTAAGACAAAGTTCACGTCTGGTAGCCCTCCTCCAATGGTGGAAGCCACTTCCTCCTCTTACTCTCACAGCTCTGGTCTATGTTGATTGCAGCGATGGGCTCTCTCAGACTCTGACTTCCCACTGGGCTTGGTCACTGGAAAGCAACCAGAGGATCCAGGACAGAAAGAAGAGAGAACAGTCCCAGTATGTATTCTCCTCCCTCCCGTATCATATTGAGATGGCCGTAGACATCCCTTGACTAAGGTCACAGACCCTACCTTACTTTTGCCAAGAGTCCCATCTGTTCTTGACAGAGCCCTGATCAATCTAGGTGCACCCTCACATCATCTTTATATAATCTCAGGACAACTACAATGCCTGACAGCATAGATTATGGCATCAGACTATTTTACATTACAGGTCAGTGTTCACATGGCCTCGGACCAGCGACCTGCTCTCTTCAAGCTTCCTCAACACGAGGGTCCCAGTAGAATCCCATTTACAGGATTTTCCTGACACTTAAACCACACATTGGCAACTGGCTCGGCCCCTGTCACGTAAAAGTACTCAATAACAGTTAGCTATTGTTATCATTTACAATTACTGCTCCCTATCGCCTCACTTACTAACTTCCACTGCTGTCTCAGTTTTCACATTGGTTGAGCCTCTGCATCAGCAGAAGCCACTTGTGAAAACAGAAACACCTCAGGTAGGACTATGTTGATTGGCACAATAGAAGCCCTGAAACAGCAGGGATTTTGAGTGGAAACTAAAGCGTCGGGAGACAGGTCAGCCTCAAGACTGAGAAGCCAACACAGTAGCGGAGGTGGCCAGATGCCAAATGCCTGTGTCACCTGCTTTCCCTTCGCTCTGAGGGCAAGCAGCATGTAAGTTCTCTTCTGAGTGCGCTGCTCCAGCCTGACGCCTGATCAGGACACCAGGCTTGTCCCCAAAACAGGAGTCATCAAGGCAAGAGACCCAAGCAAGGGAACCCCTTCCAGGGCTGGCCGAGCCCAGAATGCACTTCTCACCCTAAATCCATCATCCTTCCTGCCAGATGGCAGGACAGTCTCCCTCCAGAACCAACCCTTCTACAAAATGTTCAGAAGCAGAAACATCTATCACAATGACATATCCTGACCTCCTCAAATTGAGACATCTAGAAACAGCCATCTGAGTAATGTCACTTATTTCCACTGTCACTTTCTGAAATGATCTGGTGAGAGAGAAAGATAAAGTTAGGACTTTCTGTGAGCAGGTAAAATATGAGTCTTCCTGCTTCCCAGAGGATGAAAAATTTTCTTCAGCATTCTTCCCTTCCTGTGTAGCCTGGCCCTCTCTAAATAGCTTTTAGTTTCAACAGAACAGACCTAGAACCCTGGTCCTAGCTCCAATAGCCCCAGATTTCCCACTTGTTTATTGAGTCAATGCATTGTGTGTGTGTGTGTGTGTGTGTGTGTGTGTGTGTGTGTGTTCTAAAGGAGAGAATTAAACATGCCTTTATTTTATAAAATTATAATAGAAACACAAACACATCTTCTATCGTCTGTGTCCCTCACGTCTTCTATGGCAGTGCTGGCGAACCTACAGCACGTGTGACGCAGCTGGCTATTTGTTATCACTGAAAGCTCTAAAAGGTTTGTCACCACTACTCTGGGGTGACTTCTTCTATGTTTATATTTTTAATGGTCTAGTCTTTTCCCATTTTACACTGTTACCAACTCACAGAGAAGACACTGTCATCAGCTGCCATCAAAACAGGAAACAGTTTTAAAATACTCAAGACACTTCACACTTAAACAAGGTGGCTTTCAAGGACCCCATTTCTTGTGGGTTCCTATTGTATTAAAAGTTAAACAGTCTTGGTAAGCAAAAGCAAGACTTCACTCCTACTACTTTAAATTGCAGAGAAAAACTTAATAGTATTAGTATAATTTCTCTATATAAGCAAAATTGCAAAAGGAAAGTACAGTGTATCCTATCACCCAAGTTGGCTTCCAGGAACAAAACAATGAACCTGCTCTATCCCATGTATTGCATCCCAGCATGAGTATTAAAATAAAATTTTAATCCTCATTACTCACTATTGTGATTTGGATAAGTATGTCCCAAAGGTCCATGTATTAAAGGCTTAGTCCCCAGTCCATGGTGCTATTGGTAAATGCTGGAATCTTTAAAGGGCAGGGGGGTTGTGGGAGGTCTTCAGATGATTGTGGGTATGCCCAAAAGGGATTTGTAGGACCCTGGCCTCTTCATTCTCTTCATTTGCTCCTTCACTTGTCATCAAGCAAATAGCTTTGCTCAGCTATTCACTGCTGCCACATACTGCCAAGCCACTTGCCCAAAGCGATGGGCCAATAACCATGGACTGAATCCCCCAAACTATAAGCCAAAATAAAATTTCTCTTTGTAAGCTGATTATCTCAAGTATTTGTTATAGTGATGAAAAACTGACTAACACACTCACTATCAGTGGATATGAGTGGATCACTGTTACGCCTTTCAAGTAAAATATTTTCATTATGACCCAGTATCAGAGAGGCCTAGTACAAACCCACATGAGGTACCATGATGTGGCAGAGATAGCAAAAGATATGGAAACCTACACTGCTCTCATCACCTTTGTCTTACTCCCCTAATGTGAAGCAACTGCCCTTCTCACACATACCCAGGTCAGTCTTTATTCTTTGGCAGGATCTATACTATGGCATAGTACATGATTTTATAGGATATGATTTAGTTTGCAGCATATCTAAGTCCTCATAATAAACCTGTCGTTGGGTGGAACTTCAATAAAATTTCCTAAGAAAATATTGTTAAATTTATAATAATCATAAGTCCTTCACACATACTTGATTTGCAAGTACAGTATGACTAGAATGACTTGTCCTTCTCGAAATAAATGTATTTTCAAAGCATGAAGTCAGAAATGAAAAAAATCTGAAACCATCAATCTTCAGAAACAGAACAGGGTCCAGAAGCATATCCAAGCAGCAAAATCTTAGCTTTTTAAAAGAAAACTAAGAGGTTTAAATTTAAATTAATTATTCTATCATGTTCTGAACCTTCTCTTGTGTTCTCCTTCCTTCATTGCTGATAATGACTGTCCCGTCTACTGAGCTGTGCCTTAAGAAAAGTTTTTAGGATACAATATCAATGTAGAAAAATGAATTGCATTTCTCTGTACTATCAATGAACAATCCAAAATGAAATTAAGAAAACAATTCCACTTTAAAAGGCATCTAAAAATAATAAAATTCTTAGGAATAAATTCAACAAAAGGAATGTAAAATTTGTGCACTGAAAACTTCACAATGTTTCTGCAAGAAATTAAAGAATACCTAAAAAAAGTGTTCATCAATCAAGACTTACTATTGTTAATATGGCAGTACGCCCACAAATGACCTACAGATTCAACACAATCTCTCTCAAAATCCCAAATGGCTTCCTTGCAAAAACTGACAAGCCAATGCCAAAATTTATATGGAAATCCAAGAGACAAAAAAAAAAAAACCCTAAAATAATCTTCATAAAGAAAATTGGAAAACTCAGCCAAAATTTCAAGACTTACATAAAAGCTACAATAAACAAGATCCTATGATACTGGCATACGGACAGACAGACAGATCAGCATCAGTGGAGTCCGAAATTAAGCTTCTTATTTATGATCATTTGACTTCTGACACAGGTGCAGATACAACTGAATGGAGAAAGAATTGCCTTTTCAACAAATGATGCTCGGACAACTGAATATTCTCATACAAAAGAATGAGGACTCTATTTCACATCATACAAAACAAGCAAAACTAAGCGAAGATATAAAAGTAATAGCTTAAACTATAAAACTCTTAGAAGAACACACAGAAATAAATCTTCATGATTTTGTGTTTTTTTTTTTTTTGCTTGTTTGTTTTTGGTTTTTTTTTTTTTTTTTTTTTTTTTTTTTTTTTTTTTTTTTTTTTTTTTTTTTTTTTTTTTTTTTTTTTTTTTTTTGGTGCTGGGGATTGAACTCAGGGCCTTGTGCTTATAAGGCAAGCACTCTAACCACTGAGCTAAATCCCCAGCCCCAATCTTCATGATTTTGAATTAGGCAGTGGTTTCTTAGATATGACACCAAAAACCAAAAATCTGAACGTCATCAAAATTAAAAATCTCTATACTTCAAAGGACACTACCAAGAAAGTGAAAACCGACAGAAGAAGAAAAATTATTTGTAAATTATATACCTGGTAAGCTACTTGGTACTGAGATTACACAGAGAACTCATACGACTCAATAAAAAGACAAATTGTCTTAGTCTGATTTCTGTTCTACAAAAGAATACTTGAGACTGAGTAATTTAGAAAGAACAGAATCGGCATTTGGTCTGGTCAGAACCTTCTTGCTGCATTCGCACACAGCAACCTCAAGGACAAGCTAGCCAAACACTGTGTAAAACTTCTTGCAGAAGAGCCATAACCCCATGAGGGAGGAACCCCACCGTCTCAGAGGCCCAACCTCTCAATACTGTCACAGTGACAATATCTGGACTTCGGAGGATACATTCAAAACAGAGCAGAACCCAATTTAAAAACATGATCAAAGGATTTGAATAGACATTCTTCCAAACAACATATGAAAATGGCTACAAGATAGATGTTCCTTAGTCATTAAGGAAATTCAAATCAAAATCACAATGAGGTACACTACACACCTACTAAGATAGCTAAGATCCAACTATTAGAAAGGCTATGGAGAAATCGGAACTCTCACGTATTGCTTGGGAAAATGGAAAATGTTGCATGCAATTTGGAAAACAGTTTGGCAGGTCAAAAACTGGAAGGCCCCCCACCCCAGGAAATGTTCAACTGATGAGTGGCAAATAAATGTGGTATATATCCCTACAATGGACTATTATGCAGCTTTAAAAGGCAATAGAGTACTAATACATGATACAAGAATGAACCTTAAAAATAAGTATAAAACGCAAACACAGAAAGTTACATAATAGTTCATGAGTCCATTTGTATGAAATGTCCAGAATAGGGAAATCCATGTGAGAAGAAAGATTAGTGATTGCTGGGAATTGAAGGAGGGGGAAATAGTGAGCAATTGCTAATGGGTATGGTATTTCTTCTTGGAATAATAAATACGTACTAAATTAGGTAACTTTGATTGTTGCGAATATAGTTAAAACAAGTGAAATATAGAGTTCAACTTCAGCATATATGAATTATATCCCATTTTAGTAAAACATTCAAATGAATCATAAGTAGATTTTAAATGTATGCAAATCATAGTAAAACTCAAGCTATTTGGTTAAAAACTTACCACCAAAAATACAAATATATAAAATGTCAAGTTGAAAAAGGATCTCAAATGGTGATGATCCTTACAACTATGATTCCAGAAGCCTCCCAAGAAAATTCGATAAAAACTTATCACATGATATTTCTAGTGACTGGCTCTCTGAGGACCAGGATACTGTGCCCGCTGAGTGAGGTCAGGCTATGTCCTTTTTTCCTACAAACCTCAGAATAGACTTTAGCTTGGTCTGGAGAATCAAGTTCAATGGCTGTTGATGAACACCTTTAGCAAAGCAAAACTCACTCCAGAAACACTGTTTAATGAGTCGTCATCCTAAAAAAAAACAAAAAACAAAAAACAAAAAACGTGTAGTGCAAATTCATTTCCCAAGTAGGTAGTGTGCCTAGACAGTGTGAATACATCCGAGCTGTTTCACAAGGCTCCGGACCCCAACCTGAGTGATTCACACTGAAACGCACGTGGCTATCTCCCACAACACAGAGTTTCCTACATAGTTATTTTGAAGAGGAAATAGGAACATGCCAGATAAATCCTACAGAGAGTAATCTGTCAGCAAATACAAGGGATTAGTCAGCCCAGCTTCATAAGCATATCACTTTATGCCATTTCTCTCTGGGGCTTCATCATCCAGGATTCGTTATCCTGCCCACCACTTTTAAACAAATGGAGTAGTATGACAAGTACACTGAGTATGAGGACATTTAATTATCTCCTTTTTTTGACACAAACAGGCTGAGTCAGCAGACTGCACAGTCATACACTGACCTTGATGTCTGGCTGAATAAAATGACAGTGAAATGTCTACTTAGGGAACCTCAAAAAGCGAACTCCTCTCTTCAACATTTTCCACTGCACAGCAAATTGGAGAAAAACCCTGTCTTGTCGTTTCAAGCTTCTCTGTGTTTGTTTTCAGCTGCCAAGGGACTTCTTTCTAATAAGAACCCCTTACACTTTTGGATAAGTAGGAAGCTTTTCAGTATGATACTCGATCTCAAAAGGAAAACTTAAAATTAAAAAATAAAACACTTCTTGAATAGGTCAATCCTCTGTGAAAAAGACTAGTTTTGTTTAGACTAAGCCCATGTTTCAAAAATAGTATGAATTTGCACGTTTGTCTAGTGGTCTTGCATTAACAAGTTTTGCTTAGATACGGGGGATCGAGTCCAGGGTCTCACGCACACCAGGCGAGCACTCTGTCCCTGCGCGACATCCCCAGGCCTTGCACAATTTTTGATGAAAAAAACGGTCCCAGTGACTATGGGGAAAATTTTCACAATTTGGTCATCCAACTAACCTTACATCCTCACAAAAACATAAAGTCTCCAAATAATTTTCAGAAATCTTTAATATTCTCAATGCTTGATTTGCACAACATTTAACAAATGAAAGTACAGACCAACTGTCAGGAATGAGTCATAGGCAATGAACTCTATTTTTAACAAAAGAATATACTATGTATTCTATTTTTTAACGGAAAGAGTGAAAGCTGACTAGCGCTTTTGCACTAACCTGCACCTCACGGCAGCATGGCACCGTGGAAGGAACAGAGATGAACAGTGTGCTCCAACAGACCTGGACCCCGAGTCCAGCACTGCCGGTTCATCTTTTGACTGGATAAGAGACTCTTGGAGAAGTGACTGGATCGTGAGGCCACTAAGCACACCACTGCATAGCTCACTGATAAGTTTATAGATAAATGGGTTTTAAAGAGGTGGGGTCGTGTTGGAGGAAGTGGGTCACGGAGACAGGACCTTGGAGACTACATCTAATCCCTGCCCTCTTCCTCACAGGCTTCTTCCCCTGCTCTCTGCTTCCTGGATGCTTTGAGTTGAGCAGTTTTCCTCTGCAATGTCCTTCTACCATTACATTTCTGCCTTGAAGCTATGCGACCATGGACAGAAATCTCTGCAACTGTGAACCAAAATAAATCTCTCCTCCTTTAATTTGTGGGTGTCATATATTTTGTCCCAACAACTGAAATACACCACCATGGCTGTGAACTCGCTGTGTGTGTACTTGGGAAAAAGCACAGTTACGTCTTCAAATCTCATCCTTCATTTCTATGATAGAGATAATACACACCTTTCAAATCTGCCATTACAACAGAAAAAAAATATTTCATGTACATAACACATGACACCAAGAGAGCTACTAATTCCTATTAGGCCACTCATAATAGGCAGTCAACCAATATTCTTCACTTCATCTCTGAAAGAAATTGTACTTTATTCAGTATTCTATCATAGCAAATTTTGTTCTCTTGTTCCTGTTTTTTGAAGTCAATAGCATCAAAGAGCTCCAGCAAAAGGATGAAGAAACTTGAATTTGAATTGTAGCTCTGTTGCACTCTGGTTAGTGATTTGTACCAAATTCCATAACATCCCAAACTCAGTCTCTTTATATTTAAAATAGGCATGATAAGATACTTCCTCCAATGGGTTGTTAAAGCATTTAAAAGGGACATTCATGTAAACTGCTTAACAAAATACTCAACACATTAACAATTATCATTATTACTTAGCAAGATTTTCATACAAGTTTTTCCTACTGAATTCTTTTATGTACATCTCTGTTGATTCTCCATCATGTTACATCAAAGAAACATCCAGACAAAAACACCTGCAGACACCTTCCCAGCCAACAGAGCTGGGCCTGCCTGCTATTCCAATTATAACTGCAATAAGATAAACTAATTGCCGATTACCTGCACCCTCTACATTTGCCGGCAATCTAAGTGGTATATCTGGCTTCAGTGGACTTGTACAAGTGACATCTGCATGGTCAACTCTTCACACTGGGCAAGCTCTGCGGCTAGCAGTCTCAGTGAGACCATCAGATCCCAGGTCTATCCCTAGTGAAAATCACAATGCAAAAGAAATGCTGCAACGAACACCATAAAAATGTCCCTCTGCATCAAATCGGCATTTCGCACAGATGAGCAAACAACTAAAATACATTTTGATGAGATAGGTAAATAATAAGTTGATGGAAAGCTAGACAAGACAGAAAAGAACACACACAAAAAATCATCATTCTTACAGGGGAGGAGCTCTTGTTACGTCCCTGTAAGATAATCAGTACCTTTCTGTGACTCAGCATCATTCTGGCCTTCAGGCACGAGACCAGAAATGAGAACAATGGGGACATAAGAAACCTGACAAATTTGCACAAATGTGAGGCCAAAATGCTGAAGCCATCATTTACAGAAAGAAAGGCATTCACAAAGGAGATCCAGCTTCTCCTCATACCTCCACTGGGTAAGTCTGCCGCTTATTTCATCCTGGCTACCCTGAGTTATCACCCTTTGTCCTGACACTCAGCAAGACATTTTTAGATTCTGAAACAGAATGTATAAAATGTGGATGGAGATTTGGCAAAAGATAAAGACGGATGCTCATATGAGGTCAACAAGTCTGAGGTCTCATGCTTCGTCTATCCTTCATCAGTTACTCTTTCTATTCTTCCCTCCTCTCCCACTACAGTCTGTACCTGACTCCCAACCTAAGAGACAGGCAGGTTAGAAATCAATCAAGTCAGGCGCAGACCATCTCTTGTTATCTTTCCTAGTCTCCCGGCTAGCTACCTTAAGTCTCTCCCCACTCTGATCTCTCATGCAAATGTCTTAAGCCTAATGACCATGACTGTGCTAGTTCACTTCTCAAACACAAGAAACAGGTCAATAATGCCCTCTGGTCTCACTCAAAGCAACTACCACAGAGCGCACACATATGTGTGCTAGGTACAGCACGCGGACGTTTTCTTCACAACTCCCAATACTAACAAAGACCCTGAAAGGAAAGTGCTACAATTCTATTATTGTTACTGTCCTCAATATTATTTAAGCTATATTTGCTCACATTTCTATCTTTATTCTTTTTTCCAGCGTTCCTCTGGACCTCAATCAAGCTTTGTAGTTCTTCCTCTTTCGTCTCCTGCTGATTTTCCTCCAGTAGGTATGTTCTCCTGTTTAAGATCTACCTCCTTTTTAGAACTGATCTCAAACAGGCCTCGTCTAAGAGGAAATTTTGAATCTCTTAGCTAAAAATAAATCTTACTTCACACCTTTTTTGTACCACCTTTATGGGACTTGCATTTAACTTTGTTCATTACTCTCCTCTGTGAGACTATTTGTCAAGAGATGGAATATGGTAACAATAATGTCTGTGCTTGTCACTAGACACAAAATACACATTTGCTCCAGGAATATCTTTTACTCTTAAGAAGGAAATCTAATTTCTGTTTTCAGTGTCTTACACATTGTGCTTCTCTGATTGTCTTTTAGTTTTTTAGCTAATTTACCTTTTTCATTCACACATAAAAATAAATACTAAAGTTTCCTATTGTATTATATTACTTTTGAAAATACATCTAATGTTGGCTATTTAATCAGGGATCTAGTTGATTTTATAGTGAATAGACCTTAACAAGAAATTAAGGGAAGACTGTGTTTAAAAAGTCCTATGCCTACTTTGATAACCATCTCGAGTACAGAAATCACCCACATTTACATTTAGGAAGCTTGCAGATTAGAAATAAATTAGTATTTAGCTTCACACTTTTCCCCAGTGACATTATACACCAATAAAGAAGCCATTTCACATAATTTGCTGAAGGTATTTTTAGCTTGTTCATAGTTCCCCATGGAAATTAATGACCTCCTAACCTTACATCTGTTTTGATTTGTTTCTGATTTTAGTAAATTGTTTTTCACAACCTGAGGAGAACTCATAGACCTGAGGCTGATAGGTATGTGTGAATATCCACTATGCTGTTTCTGTCAGTAAAGATAAAAGCTTGTTCAACCTTTCATAATGTGGTAATTATTATTCAACAAATAATTAAAACATAGTATCTTCCCTAAAGTCAGCAAACAGGCAGAACAAGAAATGAATACACACACACACACACACACACACAC
>PVJO010023501.1:0-26011 GCA_004026905.1 Hystrix cristata | reverse complement strand
TTAGTAGCTTAAAATTTGTTGAGTCTTACTGTACAACCCAGAATATGGTCTGTTTTGTTTCAATATTGGGTACAAATTCAGTTTTAGAAGATCACTGTCGTTTCTGCAGAAGAATACTAATTAGGAGTCCGTCAAGAACTGAGCTGAGCTGGAGAGCACGCAGCTGCCAGCTGTCAGAGCAGAGCGCTGACACGCCTGCGTGAGGACTCAGGTTTAACCTTCAGCACTGAGAAGTCAAAGGAGTCTATTAAGGCGACAAGCCAAAATACGAGAGCAGTCACGTGTCACTTAGCGACAGGGACAAGTTCTGAGGAATGTTTTGCTAGGCCATTGCAGGGTGGTGTCAGAACATGAGAGGAGGTCCTGACACATCTAGGCCACATGCCTAGCTGTTTGGGTGTGTGTGTGCGTGTGTGTGCGTTCTGTTGCTCCTAGGACCACCACAAACGGAGCAACACAAGATTAAATCAGCCCTAAGAGACCGTGAAGTACCCGAGAGATGTAGTAAACTTGAAGTGTGAGAGGCTGCTGCTGCATGGTGTAGCATATTCTGTTAAGTATGTACTTACTTTTTATGTAAGTAGGAGTGTGCCCCAAAATAACAATAAGAAGTGTAGCGTAGTAAACGCAGGAACCAGTAAGTGGGTCATTTGTCATCTTCATCATGGTGCCTTGCTGTACTCAGACATGACTGGCGGTGCAGCAGGTTTGTCTCCATCAGTGTCCACACCAGCAACAGTCCTGTGATGTGCCTCAATGATTGGAATTTTTCAGCTCCATTATCCTTTTTTTTAAAAACCAAGAAGATTTATTGGTATGTTTTAGCCATACGTAACAATCAGAATTCATTGTGTTTAATTTGTACCTGTACATGTTACATCTTGGTTCCCTCACACACACCTCTCCCTTAAACTCTTCTTCCCCTCCTTATTTGTAACAGCTTTATTTACATTTTTCCATTTTTTTTTCTCTTTTTCATTTCTTTTCCTTTTCCCTTTCTTCCTTTCCCTTTCCCCTCTCCCTAGTTGTCCTTCCTATTTGAATATTTTCTTCCCTTCCCACAATATCTATTATACATTTTTGTCTTTATTTATACTTACAGTTTCTCATACCAGAGAAACAATGCAATCTATACTCATTTTTGTCTGGTTTCACTTAAGAGTATGTTCTCAAGGTGCATCCATTTACCTATAAATGTTTCAGGTTTATCCTTTTTGTAGCAGAGTAGTACTCCATTTTATAAAAAAAAAAAACACATCTTCTTTATCCATTTATCAGTTGCAGGGCATTTGGGTTGTTACCAAGATTTAGCTATTACAAACTGTGTTGCTATAAACACGGTTGTGCGTATATTGCTGTGGTACAATGTTTTTAGTTCTTCTGGGAAGGTACCAGGAAGAGGAATAGCCGGGTCAAATGGAACCTCTAATCCTAGTTCCACAAGGAAACGCTACACTGATTTCCACAGTGGTCTGACGAGCCTACACGCCCACCAACAGTGGAGGAGAGTCCTCTTCCCCCCACAGTCCCGCCAGCAGCTGTTACTCATTGATGTCCTGATAATAGCTGTTTTTTCTGGAGTGAGATGGAATCTCAGCATTGTTTTACTTGGCATCTTATGAATGACCAGTGATGTTGAACATTTTTTCATATGTTTATTTACCATTTGTACGTCTTTATCTGAAAAGTGTCTCTTCATTTCAGATGCCCATTTCTGGATTAGGTCTTTAAATTTAGGGGGTCTGATTTTTTTAAGTTCTTTATGTATTCTAGATGTTAGGCCTTTGTCTGAGGAACAACTGGTAAAAATGTTTTCCCACTCTGTGAGTTGTCTCCCTACTCTCTTGGTGATTTCTTTTGCTATGTGAAAGCTTTTTAATAGAACGTGATCCAAGTCACTGATTCTTTATAGTATTTCCGTGCAGTCTGTTTTGTTCATAAAGTCTTTGCATACACCTATGTCTTACAGAGTTCTTCCTATTCTATCTTTCAGCAAATTTAGTGTTTCTGTTTTAGTATTTAGGTCTCTGATCCATTTCAATTTTAGTTTAGTACATGGTGAGAGACATGGGTCTAGTTTTAGTCTTGGTGTGTGGAAAGCCAGTTTTTCCAGCACCATTCGTTAAAGAGACTGTCTTTCTTTCAGTGAGGGTGTTTGGCTCCTTTGTCAAAGATGAGGTATTTGAGTGCATTTGGGGTTGTTTCTGCATCTTCTAACCTGTTCTACCGATCCTTGGATCTGTTTTTTTTGTCCAGTACCATGTCGCTTTTATCACAGTAACTCACTGAGAGAGAAATTAGAGATGCCACACCATTCATAATAAGATAAAAAAAATATTTAGGAATAAATCCAACAAAGCAAGTAAAAGATCTTTACATTGAAAACTACAGTACTCTGAAAAAGGAGATTGAAAGGGATAGAAAATGGAAAGATATCCCTTGTTTTTGGGTAGGAAGAACAAACATAGTGAAAATGGTCATACTTCCTAAGTCACTGTACAGATTTAATGCAATTCCAATCAAAATACCAATAGCATACTTCACAGAATTGGAGAAAGCAATTATAGAACTCATCGGGAACCAGAAGAGACCAAGAATAGCAAAAACAGTTCTGGGCAACAGGGGCAAAGCAGTGGGCACCACAATCCCTGACTTGAATTGTTTTTTGTTTTTTGGTTTTTTTTACCAAGAACATGTATTGGTACATTGTATACATAATAATCACATTCATCATGGTTATTTTGTACCTGTACATGATATAACTTGGTTTCCCTCCTTTCCATTCTCCCACCCTTCCCTGTTTACAGCAGGTTTATTTACCTTTTTCTATTTTTTCCCTTTCTCCTTTCTTTTTTTTTCCCTTCCTTCTTTTCCCCTTCTTCCTTTCTAGTTCTCCTCTTTTGAATATTATCTTTCTTTTCTTTTCTTTTCTTTTTTTTTTTTTTTGAGACAGAGTCTGGCTACGTAGCCCATTCTGGCCTTGAACTCACTGTGTAGCACAGGTTGGCCTCAAACTTGAAGTGATCCTCCTGCGTCAGCCTCCCGAGTGCTGGAATTATGTGCATGTGCCACCACACCCAGCCATTATGATCTTTCTTGAACACCATCCTCTACCCCATCTGTCAAAACCTTAATGTCATCACGCATTGTGTGGCTGTCAACAGGCGACCCTTGAAGGACTCAAGTGTGACTCCCCCCGGTGTTCCATTTTTTCCCGTGGGACAGCAACAGACCCAGGTGGGATGGAGCACACAAATGAGGCATAGGGTCACTGCTGAGGGAGCTGTGGACAGAAGCTCCTGCTGTTTCCTGGATCTGGAGGCCAAGTGGGGAGTGGGGATGGCACCTGAGTCAGGGGGCAGGGTGGGGTGGAGCTTCTGTCGCGCAGGCTGCCGCCCTCCTGGTGCCTGACCAAGGCCTCAGCCAATGGCCCTGGCAGAGTGGCCGCCCTAGAGTAAGGCTCTGCTTTCCTGGTTACCTAAGCAAGACACGATGGTGGCCATGCCCTAAGACACTTGGTGACACTCGGTGTAGACAGAATTCATAGGTTGTTATTGTTACGAGGTTGTGCAGCTGGAACTTGGTAACAGATTCATGTCCTGGGTTAGGTTCCCTGGCAGCAGACCCAGACAGATTTGAATGCAGGGTGAGTAGGAAAGGGGCTCGAGGAGAGGAGTGGAGGGGCACAGCAGAGGGCAGAGGGAGGAGACGGCCATAATGCAGACCCAGTCACTGCCTCGGCCAACTTCCTGGGGTCCCAGGGAGCTAGAATAGCCCTTCAGAGTTGCCTCAGCTGGACAGAGGTGGTTAGCCATCCCTGTTCTTCCCCATCAGTCTTTCCCTGGTTGCAGGAGACCCTGCAGGGCTGGCAGTGCACCCTGTCCGCTGCTAGCAGTGCAGCACAGGCAGCAAGCCCTTCCCAAAAGCTGGGCTGGGGGCGCCTGGCAGAGAGCAGGAGAGAGGCATCTGGGGCTCCTGGGGCCCGAGCTGAGTTCTAGTGGGTAGAGCTGCTTGCTGAGCAGTCCAGATGAGCACAGTAGGGAAGAAGGTGCTTATTCAGTTCTGGACATGTTGACAATTAGAGACTCTGTCACCCGTGAGGATCAGGTCCTGTTCCTCCAAGGGCACAAGGAGCCAATTGTACTCACTGATGCTTTTCTGTATTTCCTGATGCTTGACAGTCTGGGCCTCGCCATCCCTGGAGAGACTGCCAGTTGCCCGCCACCAAGCTAGCTGGTTCCTGGAGATCACAGATACCAGAGCACACTTCTCAAGTGCAGATCACCCACTTCAGAGCCCGTGTCCCCAGCAGCTCCTGTGTAGGGCCCTCGCGTGCCGAGCCGTTGTCCCCGTCCCTAATCACCTGAGCCACTGAAATGATGCACACATCATGAGTCTGCTTTCCCTCCCTCACCTCGCCTTTCCCACAGAAACCACAGTAAAGGCTCTTGCCTGTTACTCCCAGTGCCTCAGCCTCCTGCCCCATCCTGGTGCTTTGTGTGTGGTACAGCGTACCACTCCCTGTTTGTTGTAGGGATCTGCAAACATAAACTTCTTCCTTCATGATGTTCATTTCTGTGCCCTTGTGTCTCACCAACCTTGATTAAAACAAATCCTGGGTACGTTTAAAAGTGCCAGTATCCCTGGGAGTCATTGAGAGTCATTGGTCAAGTGACCCTGACTTCTCAGCCTGGTACTTAGGCGTCTTCCTGGAAAATGCCTTTGCAGCCAAGGGTGGAAGGACACTGCTGAGCAGGTCAAATGAGGAGGGCACAGCAGGTGCCATTTTAACAGAGTGCTCGACGTCATCCTGTTTTACAGGTGAAGCAGTGGAGTGTACAGTGGTGAAGAGACGGACCCCTGGTGGTCACATCACATGGCTGGTTGAGCAGCTTAGGTTTGACCTCAGCTCTCCCTGATTTCTATGTTTGTTCCATTCTGTCTCCTCCTGATCTGAGGGTCCCATTTGATCTCCAGAGAACAAAGGAGAAAACTGATATGTGGAGAGACTGTCCAGTGCAATGAATATGGATGTAGACTATAGTCATGCTTAGCAGATTCCAGAGGATATGGCCCAAACCCTCAGTCTTAACAGACTGTAGTAGTCGGGTGTTCATTACAGGAGGAAAATACTGGAGGCAGATGACTTTGTAAAGAGAAAAGTTTTAAAAGAACAGCTTTGTTGCTTTAAGGTCTAATATCAGATGTCCCCTTTTGTTTGGCATCTTGCAAAAGCAGCAGATAGCAAAAGATCATGGCAGGGGTGTGCACACTCATGTGTGTAAGAGCTTACACCCACAAGCAGGGAGGTCAGAGAGAGACCGATGTCCCATAATCCCTTCTGAATGACACACCTTCAGTGACCCGAAGACCTCACACCAGGCCCTAATAGAACCACGGGATGTGCGTGCGTGTGTGTGTGTGTGTGTGTGTGTGTGCACATCTTGTAGAAATCATTCTTTGAGGAACACACTTGGGAAATGCCGATTTAGTGCTTGCGTCCCCTGTTCACATCTGTGTGTGAATAATGCACGCTTTCCTGGGCTCTGAGCTCAGGGAAGGGCACAGTTAGGCTGTCAGGAGAGATTGTAAAGGGCCGAATGATCGTCACTGAGATGAGCCAGCAGTAGCTACAGCAGATGATTCACTGTGAGGGCAGGAGGCAGAACGAAGGCAGATGTGGAAAGCCAGAGTCTCAGAAAATAAAATAGACACCTCTCTGTAACTCCAAAGCCTGAGAAGACAGGCTACCGTGCCTAAATTACACCAAAGAAAGATAAGATGGGTCCCGCAGGTTGGAAGCAAACAGTGTATAGTAAGCGGTGCCAGCTCAAGCCAAAGAAGAGTTACAATGTAAAAAAACCAAAGTGGTCTGGCCTACAGAGAGACTCTGGTTACTTTTCTGTTTGCTGAGACAAAATACCTGATGCCCAAAGTTAAAGGTTCACAGTCTATAGCAGTTCCAGTCCATAGCGGGCTGGCTCCGAGGCGGGGCAGCATGGCAGAGGGGCTTCGCAGAGCAGGCAGGAGGCAGCAGCAGGAAAGTAGCAAAACAGCAGAAGCAGCAGCAGCCCTCTTTCTGTCCCTTATAGTCCGTTCAGGCTGCTCACCCTTAGGGTGGGTAGTGCTCACACCCAGGCTGGGGCCCCTTAATCCCAGAATCACACACCCTGGATCCAGCCACCTCTGAAAACCCCACCTGTGACTTCATGAGCTGCATGAGGCTTCCAGGGGTCATCTAGACACAACCCATCACGGCCTGGGAGCTAGAGGATAGTGTGTGTGTGTATGTGTGTGTGTGTGTGTACATGCATGGGACGGTCATGTATGTGTAGTGTGTTGTGCATGTGGGCATGTGGCTTACGTAGTGGGCGTACATGCATGTGTGAGCTGTATGTGTGATGTGTGTAGTGTGCGTGTGGCATCTGTGTGCTGGACGTGTCTGTCTTGTGTGCCTTCTTGCTGCCTTCTTCTCTGGAGAGCAGCGATCCTCAGTCACCCGCAGCGGCCCGCAGGCACGAGGTCACATGCAGCCGGCCCTGCACACGGCGCACAGGCCGGGCTCTCATTCCCAGTTTCAGGGCCCAGGGGAGGCCCAGCTACCTTGACGAGTGTAATCGCCTGAAGCCCGCTGTGAGCCAGACTGTGGGCCGCATGGCACCTCCCACAGAGCGTCTCAGCCCATTTTAAAATGCTCTTGACACGTGTGCAGCGGGGAAGACACATTGCTAGAAGCGCAGCCGGGACGTGGTGCTGAGGCGCCGAAGGGACGGCGGTAGGTGGGAGGGTGTGGGCCAGATGAGAGCGGAGGCACAGCCGGCGTGCCCGGGGGCAGCAGAGGCCCAGTGACCGCGGGGTAGAGCTCAGGACCCTCCGCCAGCAAGCAGCATGAAGGAGCAGCCCTGCCTCCGGGTCACACTTCGTTTCACCTGTGCCTCAGTTTTACTCCAGTTTGCAACCACGTTCCCCCAAAAGCAGCATTTTAGGTGGCTAGAAGTGAGACGCGGAGGGTATTTTGGGAGTTTGCATTTCAAAGTCCCTGCTGTCCAGGGTCCCCTTTCTGGTGCCTTTGGTGGACTGGCAGGCTTTGAAGCATTTTCTCTTCCCTTCCTACATCATCAGGAGCACCTGACTCACACAGCTCGGGGTGGGCTGCTCTGGTGGGGGAGGTGGAGTCAGGAGGAAGATACTCTTGGCCCTGCAGAGTAGCAGGGAATTGAGAACCCTTAAACGTGTTCTTCTCCCAAATCAGCGAGTTGCCCTCTGGCCTTTCTATTCTCCCCACTGTCTGTCCTCTGCTGTATCCAGCGCAGACTCCAGCAGCCTCTTGGCCGTGGAGCAGGAGCACAGCTGTGCACCTGGCCGTGACAGTGGCCTGTCACACATGCTGCCCTTACCTGGCTCTGCAGCCTGCATGCCTGCCCGGGGAGCAGGCGTCTGTGGGGCCGGGAGATGCTCCAGGCTCTGCACACAGCATGCTGAGAAAGTGGGAGGCCGCCCAGCACTGTCACCTTCTGGAAGGAGGTCCGCAGGGGACAGAGATGACAGTGGATTCTGATCCACTGCAAATGACTTCTTCCCAGTCCTGCGGCTTGTACAGCCCTGGGCTGAGAGCTTGCCAACCTGAGCGGAGAGCGCGGTCAGCTGTGTCAGGGCTGCACCGGCAGTAGGATTGTCATGAAGTATCAGCTTATGGGTGCAGAGAAAGATGTGAATTAACGTTCTAAGCATCAAAGCTGATCTTTTATTTAAAAAAATAAGAAACATGAAAGACAGCAGACTGTTGTTAGAGACGCTGGACCAGGGAGTCACACAGACCCGGCGTTTAGATCCCAGCCATGACTTACTGTGGCAGACTGACAAGTGACCTAACTTTCTGCACTCAGGTATCATCTGTGAAATCAGAGTGATGACATGATTTTGAGGGTTTTTGTGAGGATTAGAGGAAGTCGCATGTCAAGTGATTAAGTTGCTACCTGGCACATAGACGGTAGATAATAAAATTACAGAATGAATGAATGAATCTCTGGTAGAAAAACAAGTGGATGCGTTTCCCATGGATGTGTTGGTTGGACCTGGGTTCACCTGCGCAGCCGCCGTGTCTGGAGGCCCGTCTCACGCGGTGGGGCCTGGAGACCTCTCCCAGGGCCCTGCTGAGGCGGCGCACAGAGCATACTCAGAGGCAGAGCTGCCGTTGGCCTTGGACAGCCCAAATCCCAGCTCCAGCAGGCTAGAAATTAAACTCACCTGGGAAGTGCTAATCATGGACACAGGAAATGAGATTGGCACTGAGGGTTGGGAGATAGGAGGATTTTGCTTGTATGGGTTGTTATTACAAAAATAATGCATGCTAATTATAGAAATTTAGGAGGAAAATCACTCACACCCAGAAACACTATTAACATTTTGGTATATAAACTTTTTTTATTAACAAAGTGGAGTTTAGAGTGTGTGTTTTGTCCTGTTGTGTCCCCCATCCCTGCTAGACTTACGAATCCATTGGGAGATTCTCCGAGTGTCAGTAGATTTTGCTGAACAACATTAACTGCCTGCAGGTCCACTTGATGGGTGTGTCATGATATTTTTAATCAATTTCTACTGCTGGGCACTGAGGTGGTCTTTTCTAGTTGTTTGGAATTTTAAACAACACTGGAATGGATATCGTCAGTCCATCTTTGTGTTCTTCCATGACTATTATTTTTCTTTATCTTCTTCTGTGATTATGAACTTCTAAAAATGAGTTTGCTGATTCAAAGTGCATATAAAATGTGAGTGTTTCTGATAAGTTTGAATGAGATTTTGGGGGGAATCATGGAGGTTGTGCCCAGGGCCTCAGGCATACCAAATATGGACTCTACCATTGAGCTACACTCCAGCCCTCTGAATGGGATTTTGATTCTAGTGTTGTTCACAACGTTCTGTGAATCCCTCGGACAAGATTATCCTCTATTATATTTTCAATTTTATATTAGAGGTAGGGTATCTATGGTACGAAAATACACTATAGCATAAATAATACATTTTTATAAAGTATTTAATAAAAGTACATTATATATTTAGCCTTGCACTTGACTGTAATAAAAAATCTGAGAAGAATAAATAATCAGGAATAGGAAACATTACCCATAAGCCCTCATCACACTTCAGTCTGTTCTTATTTTTGGCACATGGTTGTCCCTCCGTGTCCAGTGAGGCTAATTCTCGGACATCCCAAGAATACCAAACTCTGGGAGCTCGTAGTATTTCCACAGAAGCTATGCCTATCTCCTTGTATGCTTTATTTTTTACTGGTACATTTGCAGTACATAATGTTTATATTCCTGGATTATGTATAATAGATGATAAAATGCAAGTGCTATGTTAATAGTTGTTATACTGTATTGTTTACATAATGATGATAAGAAAAATGTCTGTACATGTTTAATACAGGTACAGTTTTTTTCCCAAATATTCTTGATCTGAGGTGGTCAAATCCACAGATGCAGAGCCTGCAGATATGAAGGGCCAGCTGTATTTCCTTCCAGATTATGTGTTTGTGCATGTGTGTGTGTGTGCACATCCCTGTCACCTTCATTTGCTGCTTCTGCTGCTGTGATTTGTGTGCGCTGCAGTGCGCTGGGCTTGTCTCTGTCAGCTTTTGGATGGCAGGTACGTGTTTTTGTTTTTTCCTTCCTTGTGAACCAGAATCACGTATTAATGGCAAGAGCACCAAACAAGTACTCTTTACAGACCTTCTCTGAAAGGATTTGAGCATCAGGAGAAGCAAAGGAAAACCAGCCTGGCAGCTGCCTGGGTTTGGAGCCATCACCTGTAGTAAGACTCTCTGGGGCCCTGGAGACAGCCCTGAACTCAGCATCGTGGGCAGCAGAAGATGCTTCCCGTGAACAGGGCCCTGTGCCCGGTCCCAGCTGGGCCTGCATGGCAGCTCTCCGGCCCTCGCTCACCACACTCCCTGGGCTTGCTCATCTCTGTTGCGCGTTGGGAACCTGGTTTTAATTTTACTTAAGCTGGCACTGGGGATTTAGCTGAGCGGTTAGAGTGCTTCCCTTGTAGTTTGATCTCCAGCACCAAAAAAAAAAAAAAAAAAAAAAATCAACTTAAAAAAAATTTGCTTGAGCTTTGAAAGTTTGGCAGATTCGGCAAAATTTTTATATATAAAATGAATTGGTATCAGCCCCCTTCAAGTGGAAGAATTGCAAATTTTGTTGAGAAAAGTGTTCTGAAAGTCAGGGATTAAACAGCAAGCCCTTTTTGCTTTGATGTTTTTGCATTCTCATCATAAACCCTTCCAACCCATTTCTCCTTTAGTTTTAATTGAATCTAGAGACAATGATTTCATGTTTGTTCTTTGCTAGCTAAATGTCAGCAATAACAAAAGCTTCGTGAAAAGGCAGATGTAGGTTGGGCTGCGGATTGGCTCCTCTGGGGTTCCATCCTGGTGCTGCTGAGCGCTGTGATCTCGGGCTCGTTATCTGACCTGGAGCCTGCGTCATCTCCTCTCTAACTTGGGACAGAGGGTGGTCCACTAGCTGAGAGGTGAATGTAAGGTTTCTTTTTTTTAATTAATTTATTTATTTTTACCCAGACCATATGTTGGTACGCTGTATACATAATGATCACATTTATCATGGCTATTTTGTACCTGTACATGATGTATTTGGTACCCCCCCTTCCGTTCCCCCCTTTCCTTATTTACAGCAGGTTTATTTACATTTTTCCATTTTTTCCCTTTTCCTTTTCTTTCCCTTTCTTTCCCTCTTCCCTTCTTTCTTTTCCTGCTTTTCCCTTTCTAGTTCTACTCTCTTTTGAATATTATCTTTCTTTTACCTAGTATCTATTATGCCTCTTTGTCTTTATGTACACTTATGGTTTCTCATGTCAGAGAAACAATTTGATATGTACTCATGAGTGACTGATTTATTTCACTTGAGTATGTTCTCAAGGTGCATCCATTTACCTACAAATGTCTCTAGTTTATCCTTTTTATGGCAGAGTAGTACTCCATTGTATAGAAAAACCACGTGTTCTTTAGCCATTCATTAGTTGTTGGGCATTTGAGTTGTTTCCAAGATTTAGCTATTACAAATTGCATTACGATGAAAATGGTTGTTCATATATCTCTATGGTATGAGGTTTTTTAATTCTTCTGAGAAGATACCAAGCAGAGGAATAGCTGGATCAAATGGAACCTCTAGATTTAGTTTTTTTGAG
This sequence comes from Hystrix cristata, assembly GCA_004026905.1. Lineage (NCBI taxonomy): Eukaryota > Metazoa > Chordata > Mammalia > Rodentia > Hystricidae > Hystrix > Hystrix cristata. The sequence goes on along the minus strand of PVJO010023501.1, from coordinate 14,800 downwards.
GAGTCTCCATAATGATTTCCATAGGGGTTGCACTAGTCTACATTCCTACCAACAGTGGAAGAGGGTACCTTTTCCCCCGCAGCCCCACCAGCACTTGTTGTTGGTTGATTTCTTGATAATAGCTGTTCTTTCTGGAGTGAGATGGAATCTTAGCATTGTTTTGATTTGCATGTCTCAAATGCCCAGTGATGTTGAACATTTCTTCATATGTTTATTTGCCATTTTTATTTCTTCATCTGAGAAATATTTATTCATTTCAGATGCCCATTTTTGGTTTGGGTCTTTAAATTTGGGGAGTTTGATTTTTTTGAGTTCTTTATATATTCTAGATGTTAGACCCTTGTCTGAGGGACAACTGGCAAAGATTCTTTTCCCAGTCTATGAATTTTAATCCTGCTCTATTTGGCGTACAAAAGCCTTTTAGTAGGATGAAGTCCCAAGCACTGATTCTTTGTATTGTTTCCCCTGCAGTCTGGGTTCTGTTCATAAATTTTTTTCCTACCCTTATGTCTTCAAGAGTTCTTCCTATTCTATTCTCCAGTAGATTTAGTGTTTCTGTTTTAATGTTTAGATCTTAGACCCACTTCGATTTTAGTTTAGTACATGGTGAGAGACATGTATCTAGTTTTAGTTTTTGGCATGTGGTAAGCCAATTTTTCCAGCACCATTTGTTAAAGAGGCTATCTTTCTTCCTGTGAGGGTATATCACTCCTTTGTTGAAGATGAAGTTTTTGAGTGTGTTTAGAGTTGTTTCTGCATCTTCTAGCCTGTTCCATTGGTCCTCAGGTCTGTCTTTGTGCCAGTACCATGCTGCTTTTGTCACAGTAGCTGTATAGTACAGTTTCAGGTCAGGCATTGTGATGCCCCCTGCCTCGCCCCTGTTGCTCAGGATTGTTTTTGCTACTCGTGGTCTCTTTCTGGTTCCAGATAAATTTCATGATTGTTTTTTCTAATGCTGTGAAGTATGTTAATGGTACTTTGATTGGAATTGCATTCTGTATAGTAATTTAGGAAGTATGGCCATTTTCACTATGTTGGTTCTACCTACCCAAGAACATGGTATATCCTTCCATTTTCAGATATCCCTTTCAATTTCCTTTTTTAGAGTACTGTAGTTTTCAATGTAGAGGTCTTTTACTTGCTTTGTTAGATAGATTCCTAAGTATTTCATTTTTTTGGATGCAATTGTGAAAGGTATATTTTTATTTCTTTCTCAGAGAATTGGTTATTTGTATATAGGAATGCTATTGACTTTTGGGTGTTGACTTTGTATCCAGCTATGCCACTGAATTTAGTTATTAAATCTAGAAGTCTTTTGGTGGAATTTTGGGGGTCTTCAATATAGAGTATCATGTCATCTGCAAATAGTGATAGTTTAACTTCTTCCCTTACAATCTTTATTCCTTTTATTTCTTTCTCTTGCCTAATTGCTCTGGCTAATGTTTCTAGAACTATATTGAATAGTAGTGATGATAGGGGACATCCTTGTCTCATTCCAGATTTTAGTATGAAAGCTTCCAGTTTCTGACCATTTAGTGTGATGTTGGCTATTGGATTGTCATAGATGGCTTTTATCAGGTTGAGATATAGACCGTCAATTCCTAATTTCTGTAGAGTTTTTATCATGAATGGGTGTTGGATTTTGTCAAATGCTTTTTCTGCATCTATTGAGATGATCATGTGATTTTTGTCTGACTCTGTTGATATGGTGTATTACATGTATTGATTTGCATATGTTGAACCATCCCTGCATCCCTGGGATGAATCCAACTAGGTTGTGATGTATAATCTTCTTGATAATTTGTTGCATTCTGTTTGCCAGTATCTTATTGAGAATTTTTGCATCTATATTCATTAGGGAAATGGGTCTGTAGTTCTCTTTTTCAGTTGGATCCTTTTCTGGTTTTAGTATCAGAGTAATACTTGCCTCCAGGAATGATTTTGGAAGTACTGCTTCCTTTTCAATTTCACTGAAGAGTTTGAGGAATAGTGGTATTAGATCATCTTTGAATTTCTTGTAGAATTCAGCTGTGAAACCGTCAGGACCTGGGCTTTTCTTTGTCAGCAGGTCTTTAATTACCTCTTCTATTTCAGTGGCTGATATTGGATTATTTAGTATTCTTATGTCTTCTTGATTCAATTTTGGTAGTTCATATGTTTCTAAGAATCTGTCCATTTCTTCAGTGTTTTCCATCTTATTTGAGTATAGGTTCTTGAAGTAAGTGTTGATGATCCTTTGGATTTCCAATGGGCCAGTTGTGACTTCACCCTTTTCATTTTTTATTGCATGGATTTGTGTCTTTTCTTTCCTTTTTTTGATAAGAGTGGCTAGAGATTTGTCTATTTTATTTATTCTTTCAAAGAACCAAGTCTTTGATTCATTGATTCTTTGTATTGTTTTCTTCATCTCAATTGCATTAATTTCAGCTCTGATCTTTATAATTTCCTCTCTCGTATGAGCTTTGGGTTTGATTTGGTCTTCTTTTTCTAGACATTTGAGGTTCGACATTAAGTTATTTATTTGAGTTCATTCTGTTTTCTTGATGTGGGAGTTCGACGCAATGAATTTCCCTTGAAGCTCTGCTTTCATTGTATCCCATAGGTTCCAGTATGTTGTATTGTCATTATCATTTAACTGTATAAACATACTATCTCATAAAACATGTTTAAGTAAATGTAAGGGAAATGAAATTATCCCATGCATACTATCAGACCGTAGTGCAATGAAACTGGAATTCAATGGTAACAGAAACCAGAAAAATCCACATAAACACATGGAAACTAAATCACATCCTTCTGAATAGCAGCTGGGTCACAGAAGAAATTAAAGAAGAAATTAAGGTTTCTTTTTTTTTTAAAGTTAATTGCATTGATATGCTTTTGACATACATGATGATCACCTCCATCATAGGGAATTTGTACCTGTATGTAATACGTCCTCATTCTTTTTCTCCCATTCTCCTCCCTTCTCTTCAGTCCTCCTTCCTCTGCCTTGAAGGTTAGGTTTCTGACTTAGTGTTTGGCACATGGTGGATGCTTAGTCCATGTTTAATCTTTTCTCCAGCATTCCCCAGGGACCATCGCTGATGGCTGTGACCTTACGCTGAGGCCATCGTTTCATATCAGTAACTGTGGTTGGGAGCTGTGAGCAGAAAAGGTGTAGGAAATTAGCCCACATAAGTAGAGATCCCGAGATAGTAACTGAAGTGAAGATTTTGAGCAAATCTTTGACAGCAGTTATTTTTTTATCTCTGTTTTTTTCTAATAAAAATGTACTGTCTCCAGGATTTATACTTCATGCCGAGCTCAGTTTCGTTTCTTTTTTTCCTAATATCTCAGGGGAAAATATGTCTCATAAATTTTAAAGATACATACAAAATATTGGTAAGTAGATGTGTTTTGGATGTTGGCAAAAAGAAAACAATTGAAAAAATTCATCTGAAATTTAACAGAGGAAGCTTTCATTTAATTTCTTATTGCTAGTGTCTTGATGAGTTCACAGTCTTGGGAGCTGTGGATCAGCTACGTTTGGTGGATTGGTAAAGATGAAATCAGAACTTCCAGTTCTGCAAGATGGTGAACTGAGATACATTAAAAACTCTCCTGCAATAAAACCCTCAACACGCTGGGTAGATTCTCCTAACAGCACGGCCCAGCTCATCGGAATGGGCGAGCTGTCCCAGGCGCCGCACTGAGGGGTTCTGACCCAAGACCCGGCAGACACCAGCATTCACAATGCTCATGTCCTTCCCTGAAGTACGGAGTGTCTGCACTGAGCCTACCCACATCCTCCTGCACTTTAAATCATCCTCCTGCACTTCAAATCATCTCTAGATTACTTATAATATCTAGCATAATATAAGTGCTATGTAAACAGTGGTCCTGTACTGTTCAGGGAATAATGACAAGGAGAAGAAGGTCTGTACATGTTCAGAACAGATGCAGTTTTTTTTTTTTTCAAATATTTTTGTTACAGGACTGATTGGGTCTGCAGATGCAGAACCCACAGAGAGAGGAGCGGGGTACTCAGCCTGGGAAACACAGCAGCTAGAGCCGTCATCATCTGCTTGGAAACTGAAGGTCAAGCACTGGGCCTGCAAAGCTTGGAGATGGAGCTAAAGCTCTTACTCAAAGCCGAGACACTCTTAAGAGTTGTACACTCAGTGGAAAAGGAGATTTCTAATTGCGTTTAACTCTTACTATCTCTGTTTGGGTTGAGTAAGGTGAGGGGAAAAAAACTCCTGAGGATTTGCAATCTTGGGACTATACCTTATCTGGATTTGGGGTTCAGATTTCTATCAAATCAGTCTATAAATTTGAAAATCTATAAATTGGGAAATAACCTAAAAATTGGTACCCGTTTTGTGATAACCTAAAACATTTGAGAACCATCCAGCTATTTAATAGGTGTTGAAAAGAGAAAATAAAATGAGGTAATATTTGAAGAATGAGTGACTACAAATTTCCAAAATTGATTAAGAGATCTGAATTTTTTCTTTCATTCATTTATTTTTTTCTTTCTTTTTTGTTGCTGTTTTTTGAGACAAGATCTTGTCGTGTGGTTCAGGAGGCTGAGTGGCAATCCTCCTGCCTCAGTCTCCCGAGTGCTAGGATTACAGGTATGCGCCACCACACCCAGCTGAAAGATCTGAATTTTCAGCATTTACAATGTACTATACCTAATGGTGAAACTGTAAACACCAAAGAAAAGTGGAAGATATTAGTAGCACACGCATACACACAAACAGGGGGACATTCATCCGGGAATAATTAGACTAAAAACATGTCTGTTACCAATAACTGTGGAAGCCAGAAGACGATGGGATGAAAACTTCAAAATAGCAAAAATTCTTTATCCAAATAAACTATCATTCGAGGACAGGGGTAACATAAAGGTGCTAACGCCTTTCCCTTTTACTCATACCACCTTCAGGCCATATGCTTTCATTCTGGAGGTTTTTAAATTCCCACTCAGTTCAGGGTGTTTCCTGATTTGGCAGGGCTGGCACAGTGGTGGAGCATACACTTGGCACGCGCAAGACCCTGCGCCGAAAACAAAAATGAAAAATTCTAATATCTATTAAAATTTCTTTCTTGCCCCATGAGTTATCGGAAAGTATATTTATCAAACTTCCTAATTAATTTTTTCTCCTTAATTTCTGCTTTGTGTTAGGTCATGGAAAATTCTCTGAAGTTTTGTTAGTTTCATGATATTTTCAATATTTCATATGCAATTTTAAAAGTATGTATTTTCTTTCTTTTGGATACAGAAATATTTAGATAAAATTTTCTTGTCGCATTGGTTTGCCTGTCTGTTCTCTGTTGCAGAGGAAAATATGCCTACATTTTCCACTAGGACTGTCTTCTATTTGCTCTATCTATTTAGAGGCTATATTACTGGAGGCATCCAATTTAGATTTGATTGTATCTTCCTTATATGTTAACCTTTTATCAAGATTAAATGTTCCTCTCTATCCCTGGCATTTTGCCCTACAGTCTACCTCAATAAGTACAACTGCACTAGCTTTCTTTTAGTTCTTGTTCGCAAGACATCTTTTTTCCATTATTTTACTGTTTCCCTTCCTGTGGCTTTAGATGTGTCCCATAATTATCAACTAAGTGGATTTTTAAATCTGGCATGATAACCTTTGTCTTTTATTTGGAATAGCCTATTTATATTCTATGTAATTGGTAATGCATTTTGGTTTAAATCTGCTATCTTAATAATTTTTCCATTTGTCTTACGTATTTGAGTTGTTTTTTCACTCCTTTTTTCAATTAACTTTTTTCATTTTTCCATCTTTCGTCTGTTAGCTTGAAAGTTAATGCACTCTTGTTATTTTAGTGCTTATCCTAGAAATTACACCATGCAACCAGCCCTATTTTGTAAAAGTAGAAGTTAGTGCCTTTAACATCTTCCTGGACGATGCATTTACTTTCTGACTTACAAGCCATTATTGTCATTTTAGTTATCTGTGTATTTTTCCTCAACAGGACCTTATTGTTGTACAGAGTCATTATTCATTTTTATTTCTACATCTTTGCATTTTCATTGCTCTTCATTTCTTCCTGGCTCTCCAGCTTCTTGTTCTGCCAGAATAAACATGTAGTATTTTCACTACGGTGTATCTGCTGCTGCTGATTTCTCTCAACTTCCCTTTGCCTGAAAATGCCTTTCTTTCTTCTAAATGCCTGCGTTTTCTGTGTATAGAAGCTGATGCTATGAACATATATGTGCATTGACTTTCCACCACACTAACAAAATACCCAAGATAATCAGCTCAAGGTGGAAATTTATTTTGGCTCAAGGTTTAGGTCCATGTTTGGTCAGCCTGCTGCCTTTGTGCTGTGGCTAGACAGCACTTCATAGTGGGGACATATGTGACAGAGGAAGCCACTCAGCTCCTGGTGGCAAGGAAGCAGAAGGAGAGGAGAGGGCTGGGGTCCCGACGTGCTCTTCAGGCCCCCACCTGATGACTACACCTCCCCTGGCCACCACGGGCGGAGGACCAGCTCTCAGCACACGGGCCTTGCGGCACATTCCAGATCTAAACGACAACAGTATGTTTATGCTGTGTTCAGTTTTCATCATTTCTGTTGGAAAATCAGCTATCTTTAACATCAACCTGTCTCCTCCTCAGACAGGTTGTAAGAGTTCTCTTTGGTGGTATTAGTTGTGTGCCAGATGTGGATTTTGTTTTAGCTTACTCGGGTTCATGGGGTATCTTGAGTTAGTAGCTTGTCATCTGTCACCTTTTCTGGAAAGTTTCCGGCCGTTCTCTTCAAGAATTCCTTCTGGCACACGCCCTCTGTGCTATCTCAGGCAGACCAGCAGTGGCGAACCTGTGGCACACGTGTTTGTTTTTCTTTTAAGACAAAGATGTTAATGTTTGAGTTGTTTCTTCTCGTCATTTGGGTTTAATTGCAGTGTTGGCACTTTGAGATAAATACGTGGGTTTGGGTTGTGGTTTGGGTATCGTCTCTCACGGGTTCACCCTCACTGCCCTCGACCTTCTTGGCCGATTCGCCTTTCCTCTCATCTCCTCTTCTGTGCTTCCCGTTTTTCTCTCTGTGTGTTTTGCTTTGAATGTTGTTATCTTCTCTCTTCCACTGTATTCAACTTCTTGTCAAACACATTCGCTGAGTTCTTGATTCCAGTTATTGAATCTTTTAGCTCTGTAGCTTTCATGTCTTTCCTTTATAGTTTCATTTCTTTACTAAATCGTCCATCTTTGCTTTTGCCTCTTGAGCATGAAGTCAAGATGGTAAGATCTGTGTTGAGTAGTATGATCCCCTGGAGTGCCTGTGGATCTGTAAATACTAAGTCATTCACTCTGTTCATGTTGCCTTTCCTCCACAAGTACCTGGTTATATTTTATTTCATGATGAGCAGAGTATTTACAAAATATAGAAATGGTTTGGGTGTTAGGATGACATTTTCTTTCTCCACAGTGGATTTATATTTGCTTCTGCCAAGCAACTCTGGGAACTGGGGATTAGAGTTACTTCAGTCCAATTTCAACTTGGTGAAAACTGAGCCAGGCCTGGCAAGGGCCTGTCCATTTAGGGTCTGTCCGTACTCCCAGCTTGCAGCCCTTCAGAGCCCCGACACAAAGCGAGACCTCCATTGTCACCCTTTGGGGCTCTTGCCTCCAGTTTCTCTCCCTCCAGCCCCTTGAGGTTGTTGAAAGTGTTACGCAGCCTCTCAGCCCTATCTCAGTTTACCAGGAATTCACACTGCCCTTGGCCAGGGAAAGGCAGTCATAAACACTTGGGTTACCTGCCTGATCTTCGGTTTTCCTCTTTCGCCTGAATGAGTTGTTCCTTAAATTTTCTTTGTTCTGTCATGTCTTCAAGCACATTTGTTTTATAGTTCATCTAGTTTTTCTAGACAAAATGGTCTAGAAAAATGGTCTCCCTCTGGATACCATTACCAGAGGGAGAAGTCTGGTATCTTTAAAAAACTTTTAATATTTTTTAATTGGTACATGTTCATAGTTCACAATGATTACAATTCACCTTGGGAATTGGTATATGCACATGTCATTTCTTAATTCTTTTTCTTAACACCCTCTCCTCCCCTACCTCCCCCTCCCTTCATCTCTTTGACCCCTTAATTTTTATGAGTTTATATATTATTATATTGGTATTATTATATTTTCAGTCCTGGATGTGTTGCTAGGTACATTTCAGTCCTTTGATTCTCACTGTAGCGTATAATGTACAAGTACTGCATTTTACCCATTATCTCAGCGATAAACAGCTGGGTTACTTTTAACTCTCTCTTTCCACAGTCACTACTACAGAAATGCAGTGTCTATCCATTTTAAGCTGTGTGGGAATTTTGAGGGACGCATATCTAGGAAAAGGTCCCTGAGCTGTAGGGAACACCTGCATTCATTTTAATCGAATACTGTCAGGTGACTTTCCAGAACGGTCGCAGCCACACACCTCCCACCAGCAGCATGAGACATTGTGTATCCCGTGCCATCACCAAAGCTTGGAACGCTCCAGCTTTCTAATTTTCCTTAAGTCTCTTGCATATAAAGTGCCATGTCATAATTTTTATACTTCAATTATAATTTTTCTGTTTGGGTTTTTGTCTTTTTTCTTGTTGACTGCAGCAGTTCCTTTTAAATTTTAAACATTATTCCTTGTTGGATATAAATTTTGCAAATGTATTCTCACCGTCTGTTATCTGCCATCTTATTCCTGGTGGCTTCTACTGCAAAAAACTGGTAATCCTTCAATATTGCTGGTTTACATCTTGTGCTTTTTACTGTACTTAAGAAATCATTGATTGCCTTCCATTCTCCTACTGTGTGAACTTTTAATGTTATATTTTCCCATTTGTTTACAGGCCCTTAAACCCTTAGAGTCCACTCTTGCGTGTTTGACTGGGCTGCCCCGCAGGGTCTGTGGACATCCCGTCCTTCCCTCCTGCTTTGTGGTGCTTATCGAGGACTGAGTTTCTGTGTGAGCCTCACCCTGCTTTGCTCTGTGGGGTCGTTTCTTGGGCTGTGCTGTATTTACTACTATTTTGTATGTGTCTGTTTGTTCCGTTTTTTTGTTTGTTTGTTTGTTTGTTTTGGTGCTGGGGATCAAACTCAGGACCTTGTGCTTGCAAGGCAAGCACTGTAACCACTGAGCTAAATCCTCCCCCCCTTGTTCCGTTTTTGAAGATACTTTTCTTTTTCAAAGTTGATTTATCTATTTTTGGTCCTTTGTTTTTTTTTTTTTTCTATGTACATTATAAAGTGAGTTTATCAAGTTTCTCAAAAACTCTAAAATTTTTATCAAGCTTTCATTACACATATAGAATGATTGCTGGTTCATTTTCTTAACCTGTCTCATTGGATAGAGTCTGAGGGCATGGACTCCAATTAGTCACGATTTACTGTTTCCTTTGTTATAGTCTGTGTAAAGGTATCTGATGGCTCCTGGACAGTTTCTCGTTCCTGAGATTTTGTTCTGTATGCATGTGTTTGTCTTGAGTACTGGAGGCTGAATCCAGGCCCTTGTGCATGCCAGACAAGCCCTCTGTCACTACGCTGCTTCCTCAGCCCGGTTTCTAAGTGTTCTAAAGCTCATGTTGTTCTTTGACTTGTTTTGCAGTTGTCCGTGGTATCTTTTCATTGTGTTTTCTGAAAGGATGTTCTTGCCATTGTACAAAAACTATTTGTTTTCGGCCATCTTGCTGAAGTCTCTTACTAGCTCTCACAGCTTGTATGATGATGCTCCCGTTACATGTTTTCTTCCTTGGTCAACGATTAGATCATTTCTACATAATAACTTTTTTCTTCTGTTACAACCCTCACGCCTCCTCTTTCTCTTGCCACTCACCGCCTGGCCCCAGCCTCCAGTCCCTGATCAACAGTCAGGGCTAATGGGCACCATCGTTTTCATTCTCGAAGCAAACACATCTTACCTTCCACTGTCAAACACAGTGTGTGCTGCGGATGGGCGGATCACCTGGGTCAAGCTGGTAAAGTTCCTCTGCAGACCCACCAGCTCTAGTCCTGATTCTGCCAGCATGAAGCTGAGTAACGAGCACATAACTGCATCCTGTTTTTATATTGCTCTGTACTGTTTTTAATGCTGGTTCTGAAAACTTGGATTTATTCCAAGGTGATCAACACATTAGGGGACAGTTTGGTTCTAATGCAGATTTCGTGTTTGCTTGCATGCAGTTTCTCCTACAAAGAACACTGAGTAAATACAGGAAACTGTTCCCAAAGTGAGCAGAGCTGCGTGGAAGTGCTTGGGCACGTGCCTCGGCTCACAGCATGAGTCAGAGCCCCTCTATCCACACCTGGAGTCACATTCGTCTCTGCCCCTCTGATTTCAGATACCTTCTTCCCACCACTTCACAGTAACTCGGAAGCTGCAATTATTCTGTGATCCACTTCGCAAACAAACCATAGGTCTTTTTCACAGTAAGGAGGTATATTGCCATTATTTATATACACATATTCCTTAACCAATTCCTAACCGTATTTCCTGACTGTGGAAAACTGTGCTGCCATTTTTTAAGTTAATAGGCTTTATTTTTGTCCAGATTTGGGTTTACAAGAAGATTGAGCAGAAAATACAGAGTTCCTGTGTAGTTCCTACCATGCCTCTAGCCTTCCCCTGTTAGTCACCTCTTGAATTAGTGCGGTGATGCCTTGTTAAGCAAAGACCATAGTTTGCACTAGAGATCACTCTTTGTGTGATATTTTCTATGGAATTTAACAAATATACAATCACAGGAGTCCGCCATTAGTATCATATAAAGTAGTTTCACTACCCTGGAAATCCCCTGGCCTCCATCTTTTCATCCTGAATCTTTGGCAACCACTAATTCTTCTTACAGGCTTTGTAGTTCTGCCTTTCCCATAAGGTCACGCACTTGGAATCACATAGAGAACAGCCTTTTCAGATTAGCTTCTGTCACTTACCAGTATGCCTTTGAATTCCTTCTGTATCTTCTTATGAATGAATAGCTCTTTCCTTTCTTTCTTTTTTCTTTCTTTCTCGTGTGTTTCGAAACAGGGTCTCACTGTGTTGTACAGGCAGGCCTTGAGCTCGCTATGCTCACTGCGTGGCCTTGAACTTCCAGCGGTCCTCCTGCCTGAGCCTCCCAGATGCTGGTCTCACAGGTGTGCACCACCGGGCCTGGCTTAATTTCTTTCTCTTGCTGAGTAGTTTTCCTTTGTCTGGATGTAATATGGTCATTTATCCATTCACCTATTGAAAGACATCTTGGTTGCTTCCAAGTTTGGACAGTTATGACTAAAGCTGATAGGTATTTGTGTGTAGCTTTTTCCTGCTGACTTGTTTTAGCTTACTTGGGAAAACATCAAGGGAGGGTGATGGTATGATAAGAGCATATTTAGTTTTGTAAGAAACTGCCAAACTGTCTTCCAAAATGACTGAACCATTTTGCATTCCCAGCAAAATGAGTTCTTACTGTTCCATATCCTTGACAGCATTTAGTGCATTTTGGAGTTAACCATTCTAATAGGTTAGTGTTGATATCTCATTGTTGTTTTAACCTGCAGTTCCCTGGTGATGTGTGATGTGGTGCATCATTTTATGTTTATTATTATGGGTTAGGTATGATGTGTTCCCCACAAGTCCTGTACTAAACGCTTGATCCCCATGCAGCAATCACTGTTCGGGGCCTGGAGAGATGACTGAACATGACGGTGCTGGCCCCATCCGTGGATTAATCACTGAGGCTGCACTTTTAAAGAGTGCCTTGGTCCCAGCCTTGTCCTGTGTGTCTCTTTTGCTCTCACTGCTTCCTGGCTGCCATGAGGGAAGCAGCTTTGCTCCGCCAGGCTCTTGGCCATGATTCTTCCTCACCACAGGGCCAAAAGTAGTGCAGATGGTTGGCCATAGACTGAAACCAGGAGCCAAAATAAATCTCCTTCTTTAGGTTGTTTTTCTCAGGTATTTTGCCACAGTGATGGGAAGCTGCCTAATGCACTCATCTATCATCTGTATATCTTTTTTGCTGAAAAGTCTAGTCAGATCTTCTGCCCATATTTTAATTAGGATTTTTTTTAATATTGTGCTTTATAATTTTGTTCTACTTTTTTACATACTGGTCCTTTATCTTATATGGGCTTTGCAAATCTTCCCTCACAGTCTGTGTGGCTTCTCATTCTCTTAGTACATGCTGGAGTGCAGATGAGGTTTGTCTCCCGGGGCGCATGGCTTGGAGATGTGGTCTTCCATGTGGTGATGTTGAGGTGGTGGAAACCTCAAGAGGTGAAACCAGGTGGGAGGTGCTTAGGTCATTACAGATGCGCTCTCAGAAGGAACTAAGGTAGTTCTCACGGGGCCCTGGTTAGTTCCCAGGAGAGTGGATTGTTACAGAAGAGCAAGAGTGGCCCCTCCACATCCTCCAGCTTCCCGTCTCACCACATGAGGGCTCTTGGGTGTTCCCACCACTGCGGAGTCCTCAGCCACAGGGCCCTCAACAGAGGCTGGACAATTAGGCTGTCTAGCCTTGGGCATTGTTATGGTTTGTGTCTAGCTGTCCCCCCAAAGCCTCATGTGATCATAGGTGGGGCTGGATCGAGAGTGTGTCATTACTAAATTAGTCCACTGATTGGTTTGGCATGGTTCTGCTGGGATCAAGGATGTGATGCTAGGATTAAGGGTATTAGGATTAAGGGTGGGAGTACTGCCCACCCCAAGGCCAGGTAGCCTGGATAACATATAAGGGGCAGAAAGAGGCTTGCCTACCCCTTGCTTACCCCCTTGCTTGCGTTGCTGCCTTGAGCCTGTCTGGCATGCTGCCCTGCCTTGGATCCAACTGATCATGGACTGCAACCTCCACAAACTGTGAGCTAAATAAACCTTTCTTCCCCTAACTTGGGGTGCCAAGTACTTTGTTTCAACAACAAGAGAAAAGAAACTATGTCAGGCATTCCACCTCCAAAACTGGGCCAAATAAACCTTCTTTATAAAGTACCGAGCCCCAAGTATTGTTACCACAATGGAAAATAGGCTACTACAGTTGGCTAACATACTTAATAAATGACTTTTTTCTTTTCTTTTTTTTGGTGCTGGGGATTGAACTCAGGTGCTGGGGATTGAACTCTACCACTGAGGTAACCCCCAACTCCCTAACGAAGTTTTTGAGTGTTCCCTTAACCCTATTTTTCCCAGGTCCTCTGGTTTTTGTTACATGATGCTACATAGCATGGTGATTTTTAGGTAGCATATTTGTTGTGTTATAGCAGAACTCCTGTATCTGTGTTTGGGAAATTCCATAATAAAATGTTTTTAATTTTTCAAATGTACATATAACACACACTCAGAGACAAGATTTCTCTTTTGCTAGAAGTAAGTATTTTGGAAACTAGATAATAAACTTTCAAAAATCCATTTTCAGCATTCGCTGAGTCATCTTTTTTGCAGGGGCTGTATTGGGGATTGAACCTAAGACATCTGCACTGAGCTACATGTCCAGCCCTTTTTTATTTTTTATTTTGCAACAGGGTCTCAATAAGTAACTAAGTTGCCAAGGCTGGGCTCAGACTTGTGATCATCCTGCCTCAGCCTCCCAGAGTGCTGGTGATATAGGGGAAAATATATGACTCCCAACCTGATAGATGTCACTTATGCTGAGTTCATGTTCCCTGAAGTCGAAGAATGAATTCTAAGGAACAAAGGAGGTTAAGAGTAGGAAATTTATTGAGGGGGAGAAAGAGGGCTCCTGAGAGACAGGAGGGGACCCGAGTGGGTTGCCAACAAGCCCACTTTTCAGGGGAAGTTTTATAGAGCAAAAGCACAAGGCGGGTACAATGTGTGTCAAAATTATGATTAACCAATTATATTACAAGTGTAGTCACTTAGGTAATATTGATCCAATGGGGAAGAAGGTCACATAGCAAATGAACATGGAAAGAATAAAGACATTCCAGGGCTGGGGATTTAGCTCAGCAGTTAGAGTGCTTGCCTTGCAAGCATAAGGCCCCGAGTTCGAGCCCCAGCTCAAAAAAAAGACTAAAGACATTCCAGGATGGGGTTGATCTGGAGGTCTTGGTCACCCACTGGGGTGACCTAGACTTCATCAGATCAGATGAGGATGATCTTCAGTTCGCTGTTTATCGCTCGGCCAGGAGTGTGGCTCTGGTCATTCCATCCTTATCTTGAGGCCTGACCTCAATGGAGATACCTCTAGCCATAGTTGTAGTGTGTTCTCCTCTTTTGTATTGACTCTGTTGAGGGCCCAACCCCATCTGACTGCCTAAATACTTCTACCTTACTTAGCTGTCTATAATACTGGGTCACTGGAACATATATTTTTTTCTCCTGTTTTATATTATCATGGTGAGTTTCACTGATAGGACATTTCCTGTGGATCCAGCTTTGTACTTCTGGATATATCCTTGTTTTACCATTGCACATTAGTTCAACTGCCCTTCTATATTTGATTAGCTAATATTTTACTTAGGATTTTTGCATTTACTTTCCTAAGTAAAATGGGAATTTGATTTTCTTTTGTTGTGCTTTCATATCTGATTATTTAAAGACAGGGTCTCTCTATGTAGTGTAGGCTGGCCTTGAACTCTAGGCAGTCCTCCTGTCTCAGCCTCCCACGTGCTAGGAGCACAGGGATATGCCACCATGCCCAGCTTCCTTATCTGATTTTAAAATCAAGATTACACTTGCCTCAAGTTGGGAAGTTTTTGTTCTTTTTCAATTTCTGAAGCAACTTACAAAAATGTGAATGAACTATTCTTTAAAAGATTGACAGCATCCTGTGCAAAATCATCTGAGCCTAGAAATTTAGGGACAT
>PVJO010023500.1:0-26016 GCA_004026905.1 Hystrix cristata | reverse complement strand
GACAAAGGTCTAACATCTAGAATATATAAAGAACTCAAAAAAATTAAACCTCCCAAATTTAAAGACCCAATCCAAAAATGGGCAACTGAAATGAATAAACATTTCTCACATGAAGAAATAAAAATGGCAAATAAATATATGAAGAAATGTTCAACATCACTAGTCATTCGAGAAATGCAAATCAAAACAACATTAAGATGCCACCTCACTCCAGAAAGAACCGCATATATGGAAAAATCATCCGATAACAAATGGTGGCGGGGCTGTGGGGAAAAACGAACACTCCTCCACTGCTGGTGGGATTGTAGACTGGTCCAACCACTGTGGAAATCAATATGGAGATTTCTCAAAAAACTATAACTGGAGGTTCCATTTGACCCAGCTATTCCCCTACTGGGGATCTTCCCGGAAGAATTAAAATCGTCATACCACAAGGACGTATGCACCACCATGTTCATAGCAACACAATTTGTAATAGCTAAGTCTTGGAAACAACCTAAATGCCCAACAACCAACAAATGGCTAAAGAAAATGTGGTTTTTCTACACGATGGAGTACTACACTGCCATAAAAAAGGATAAACTAGAGTCATTCATATATAAATGGATGTTTCTTGAGAACATACTCTTAAGTGAAATAAATCGGACACTCATGAGCACACATCGAATTGTTTCTCTGATATGAGAAACCGTAACTGTAAATAAGAACAAAGAGGTGTAATAGATATTATATAAAAGGAGGATGGTGTGCAGAGGAGAGGAGTACTAGAAAGAAAGAAGGGGAAAAGCAGAAAGGCAACAGGGGAAAGAGAGGGGAAAGGGAAAATATGGAAAATGATGAATGAACCTGCTGTAAATAGGGAGGGAGGGAGCAGAGGGGAGGGGAGGGGGAGGGGGGAGAACCAAGATACATCATGTATAGATACAGAATAAATGTAATGAATGTGACCATTGTATGTAGAATGTACCAATACATGTTCTTGGTTTAAAATAAAAATAAATAAATAAATAAATAAATAAATAAATAAATAAATAAATAAATAAATCAGGCTCTCTCTTGTAGGGCAGTCTCTCTGTGTGTTTCCACGGCTGCTACAATCTGTATTCTCAATCCTCTTTCTCTTTACAATCACTATCAACAAAGTTACCATCTTCTGAATTTCCACAAACTTTAATGTCAGAGGTTTTACTGACACGTCCCTCTGCCTTGTTATCATTTACTTGATAATGGATAATTACTCAAATAATTCTTCCTTTATGACATCTTCCATACCCCTACTCCCTTTACATTCTCCACAGATTTTTCAATATTTCCACTAACGCATTTATACTATCTTAGTACACTGTCTGCATGTGTCTGCATGTGTCTGCAGTGTTAGATTTGAAAACTCTTTTAGAGAAGGAAACATTTACTTCCGTATTCCTAATGCCATGGTTCCCAAACTGTATGCATAGGTGCCCCAGAGTACTGTAGTAAAGTCACAAGAGTTGTCATGAGGTCATTTATATTTTCTAGGAAAACAGAATGACACTGCCTGACCTACAACTATTAAGTTGCCTATATCTAAGTACTTAAACACAAATGTTAGATATTTCCAACACAACTGTTGGCCAAAAGTTGCCATAAAAAAAATCAACTGACACCCAAAAGGCTGTGCGAACTGAGAAAGTTTGGGAAACTCTGCCCTAACTCTCAATGAGCCCAGTGTTTGGCATATAACATCTGTTTGGTAAATGACTCAACTATCGATTTTAGACAATTTATCTTATTCATAAACATGTCTTCAGCACATACGCTCCCTGTGTCAACCATTGTTTGAAGTGCTTTACATACATTGCATTATTTATCCTTCCAACAGTCCTGCGAGGTAATTAATATGATCTTTGTTCTGAAGATTTGGAAACTAAAACATGGAGTGAGAAGGTAACTTTTACAAGCCCCCACAACTAAAGTGCTGTGTGTTTAAAAAGTAGAATATAAGCCTACAGCATTTTACACATAAACTCCCAAAAGATTTTCAAAATAACAAGAGGTGAAGTTGATGGAAAAGAATAAAATCCCATTCATTTTATTGCAGAATATAAAGTGACCTTTCTAAAGTTAAAGAGATGAGTTCGTTAAGGAATATTTCTTCAACATCTATTATCGAGTATCTGCTGGGCGCAAAATACAACTATTATTGAGTATCTGCTGAGTGCAAAATGCTATAAGAGATATCAAGATGAATAAAGAAATAGTTCCGAAACTGACAATTTTGAAGCTAAGTCATTTTTTACAACAGTTTCATGGGTTTTTTTTTTCATGTTTTTGAGATACTTCATAATTCTAATCTCAGTCTGCTAGTGAACCTTTCCTCTTATGTCTACAATTTTTCTGAGATGCTCTGAGGGATTTTAGAGGTTTTTCAGAGGTTGGAATTTATACAGTATATGCCAGCAATCAAACCTACTCTATCTAGGTTTTGGCAGCTTTGGGCAACTGAGAAGGGATCTTCCTCTTTCCTGTAATTCCTAGTTTAAGAGGGGCTCCTAGTAGACAGATGAATAGCAGCAGAGTCTATGGGGATCCACATGCATTAGAAATTAGTTAAGCAAGAGATAGGGGCAAGCGTTTCTCTACTCTCACTAGTGATGGAAGTACTAGGAAAATAAATCGCCTTGAAAGGCGATTCTTTAAGTAACCAGAATCAGAATCAGAATCACCAGAAGTCTTCTGAAATAGAATCTGGGCTTCCATGCTAGACTCCTAAAATCTGAGTCTTGTAGAATCTGCCTTCCAAGTGAGTCTCAGACTCCCTAAAATTAAACTAGGTGAAATTCAATGTATTTGTACAAAAATCCAGATTGAACTATTAATCATCCATTGTGACATGTTAATTTGAGTAAGAACTATCCTGCAGATTAGTAAATTCTGGGTGTGTCTGTGGATGACTGACACATAGGCCAGCAAATTGAGGAGGGAAGCCCCACTTTGGTTTTGAGCAGCATCACGCTATAGCCTTGCAGCCTGGACCAAATCAAAGGGGAAAGAAAGAAGTGTTTCCTTTTTCTTCAGAGGAGCTCTGGTCTTCGCTATTGCCTTCACATGTTGGTCTCCAGTTCCTTCAGTTTTCTACCGCAGACTCTTCTGTTTTCTGATACAGACTCACACTAGTGACTCTGCAGTGAGCTTCTATACCTTCAACCTTCAACTGTGACTGGATCCTCTGGCTCTCCAAGGCACGACAGCAACTTTGGATTCTTCCATTTCTGATCTGACAGATGGCCATTGGGACTCTTCCAATTCTGATTCTGCAGGCTACAAGTTTTGAAGTATTCTAAGGGATGGGAGATCTGGTATCTAGTTAGGATACTGACATTGACTCTGTGTTTAATTTTGAGCAAGTCAATTAACCAGTACAAGTCTGAGAATTCACTTGAGTCAAATGGTCCTATCTCCTATTGTACAACCTTGAAGTTCTATGATTGTACTCTGCTGTGCACAGTCACAAAATAATTTGAGAGGCTGTTAAGTACATGCAAAATAAGAGACTGGATTTTATCTTGAAATTGTACTACCAGCAAAAACAGAACAAGACCGACTCAATATCTATCTGGAGAATTTGATGCATTTTACATTGTCATAGGTGACAGATGTGATGCCATTAATATCAGTGAGGGCATAGAATAAATTCAGGAACACAAAATAATTTAATTTTTGTGTAATCATATTTCACTGCTTGATTATATTTCAAACCCACTTAATGTTTAGATGTAACAGTGTAAGTTTGTTACCACAAATATAATTATCAATGTAGTAGTAGTAATAAGCAAAGAAAATCCAAATATTGGCTTTCTAAACCTGTAATTCTTTTCTAAGGACACTTCAAACCATCAGAAAAAGTAAACAACCAAATGTATAATAGGTTAATGTATATTAATAGCTGAGATTTCCAAGTGGAAATCAAGCCTTCTAATATCCCTCCTATCTTGGTGGTGGTATGGGAGGTTGGGATCGACGCCAAATTAGCTAATTGAACAAATTAAGCTCTTTTAGAATCTACATTTTTAAAACAGAGGCAATTTGGAGGGAATATGGCATATATCTGAGTTTCTTGATGCCTTAAAAGTAGATGTGGAGGGGTTGGGCATTTAGCTCAGTGGTTAGAATGCTTGCCTAACAATCACAAAGCCCTGAATTCGATCCCCAGCACTCTCAAAAAAAAAAAAAAAAGTAGATGTGGAAAACGCTAGGTAAAAATTTCTCATGAATGTAGAAATGAGAATTTCTCGCTAACAGAGGCAAAAATCCTCAACAGTGTATAAATAAACTGAATCCAGAATATATAAAAGAATTATACACCACAAACAGCTGAGGTTTATTCCAGGAATGCAAGGCTGTTTTACTTAAGAAATGTGATCTACCATATAACTGAGTAAAAAAGAAATAAAAAATCACATGATCATATTAACCAGTGCAAAAAATTACTTGATGAAATTCAATAGTCATTAAGGATAAAAAGTCTCAGCAAACTAGGAATAGAAGAGAACTTATTCAGGTTGATACAGAAAACCTACAAAAAAACATGATAGCTATATTGTAGTTCAAAGTGAAAGAGTGTTTTCCTAATAAGATTGGAAACAAGGTAAGCATGTCCACTCTCATTAATCTTATTCAATGTAGTACAGAAAGATTTAACCCCTGAAATAAGGCAAGAAAAGGAAATGAAGACATGCAGATTGGAAAGAAAACAAGACTATCCTTGTTTTCAGATGATGCTGCTCTCTACATAGAAATCTCAAGAAATCTCTATAAATCTACAAAAAAAAAGCTCATAGAACTAGTAAGTTTAGCAAAATTACATGATATAAGCTCAGCACACAAAAATCAACTATATTCTTATATACTAATAACAAACATATAAAAGCCAAACTTAAAAGCACAATATCATTATAATTGAGTTAAAAAAAAGAAAAGAGCATCTAACAAAACACATATAGTATCTGTATACTAAAGATTCAAAATATAAAAGAAGACAAAGTAGACCTAAATGAATGGAGAGCTCTATTACATTTGTGGATTAGAAGACTCTCCATAATGAGGATGTTGGTTTCCCCCAAGTTGATCTATAGGTTTAAGAGAATTTCTTTCACAGTCCCAGAAATTGTTTTGTATCTATAGATAAGGAAAATCTAAAATTTATAATGGAAAGGCAAAGTAACTAGATTACCTAAACAACTCTGACAAGAATTAAACAAGAGAAACCCAAGGTTATGATTCACGATATAATCACAGCAATCAAGGCAGTGTGTTATCAGAGAAGGAATAGATACATAGATCAATGCAACAGAATCCAGAAATAGACCAACAAAAATACACTCAAATTGATTTTTGACAAAGGTGCAAAAGCAATTCAATGCAGGAAGGATAGTTTTTTCAACAAATTGTGCTTGAAAATTGGACACCCATAGGCAAGAAAATTATCCTTCGTCTATTCCTTACACCATATACAAAAATCAATTTGAAATGGAACATGAATTTAAATGTAGAATATTTAAATGTAAACTAAAATTTTTGAAAGAAAACATCTTTGTGCTAGGCCAGGATCTAGTATTTAGATATGACATCAAAAACATGTTCCATTTAAAACTTTAATAAATTGGACTTCATCAATATTAAAAGCTTTTGTATTACAATGGACCCTATTGTGAGGATGAAAAGGCAAGCTGTAGACTGAGAAAAATATCTGCAAACTATATATCTGAAAAAAGGCCTTATATCTAAAATACATGCATAAGCAAGATATATCATGTACAGGTACAAATTCCCTATGATGAATGTTATCATTATGTATACCTAAAATGTACCACTAAGATAAAATTTAAAAAAAATTTTTAAAATATATGCATAACTTATAATGTAACAGTTTGCTATTTTAAAATAATTACATATTTCTATTATGAAATACGCAAAAATAAAGGTATTTATACTATAGGGAATACAGATGATAATAAACCCATGAAGATGTTCAAAATCATATCCACTAGATAAATGCAAATAAAAACCACAATCAGATACACCTTTTAGAAAGTGAAAATAAAACTAGTGTTTGCCAATGTCAGACCCTAACAATGATGTAGAGAAGATAGACCTCCTATACACACATTGCTGGTGAGAATGTCACATTGTAAAGGCACTCCAGCAAAATCTGGCAGTTTCCTAGAAAACTAGGACTACTTTTATGTGACCCAGCAATCCCATTGCTTTTTGGTATTTTAATCAGGGTGGGCTACTGTAGGCCAGTCTTGTAAACTGCTATGTCCTGCATTAAATCCCATTCAGAGCATGTGCAGTCTTTCGAGGAGCCTTGCCCCAGCCCTGCAAGCTCTTGTAAGCACTAATACAAAACTGGTACTGGGAGTGGACCCATTGTTGTGATGTTGCCTGGCCATGTGGCTCAAGAGCCTTTGGAACTGGTTCATGGGAAGAGTTTGAAAAGATTTTGAGAACCCAGCTAAAGAGGCAGCCCTAGAACACTTCAAACTGTATTATATGGGAGACTCTGCTCAGAGCACAGAATACCAGAGTACTGAGGAAATGCTACCACTAAGGATGAGGCTCAGTGGCTCAGGCAGTTTCTTTTTTTTTTTTTTTTTGTAGCTGGGGATCGAACTCCGGGCCTTATGTTTACAAGGCAAGCACTCTAAGCGCTGAGCTAAATCCCTAGCCCCTCAGGCAGTCTCTGTTTTAACGGATTGCACTGGCTGTTGGAGCCCAGGCAGTGTGTGTTGTGGCAGAAAGTTTGTCTACATTGTGCTTATGTCCAGAGATTTCACCTGGGTGGCAGAAGAAATTTCAAGGCAGTCTAGTGTTGGGGTGGTGGCATGGTTACTGTTGAAAGCTTTTGGCTGGATCTATGTTGGGAATCGAGAGTGGAAAGCTCAGCAGGGTGATTTGAAGCATTTTTAGTTTGGCCAGAGGGGAGGCTCCAGTGCAGCTGTGGATTGCAAGGATGAAGCAGAGGAGAACATGGTGTGACAATGGAAAAGATGACCTGAGGCTTTTCACCAGAGTAACTGTACATTGAGGGAAGGGAAGAGTGCATTTAGACTGCAGGAGATACCTTGAGGCACCTCCTAGTGTGGCTGTGCCCCGTTGTTGAAGTTAATGGGAAGTGAGGATGGTGATTGTAATAGATCCCTCCTAATATGGTTTCCATATATTAATATGATGTTGAGGAATTTGAAGTTTGCTTTTAAGTACTGTTAAATCACATACAAAAGTGGAAGCCAAAGGAGTTTTAAAACTGGAGAAGCCATATTTTTTAACATGGATGCACTGTATTGGTGTATTGCAATTTGTAAACAAATTATTATTTGTTGTGCATGTGATTTTTCTTTTATTTGCTTTTTGGTATTTTAATCATTGATTAGTATTAAATGCATTTTTAAGATTTTGGAATAAAGTGAGAGAAACAGAATGCAGTTGTTGTGAAGCATGTACATTTGTAGTTTTTAAAAGCCTGTTTGTAATCGGGCTATTTAGTCAAGGTATTGTAGTTTTAATTTTGGATTTTGAGAACCCTTTGGATATTTCTGGTGTGGAAATGAGTGAAATAAGAATTGTATACATATAATTGTTATATTAATGTAAATCTGAATAGATCGAGACATGCTAATTCTTTATAAAACTGCTACTGGAAACTATGGTTTAAGGAAATGTGTCTGTTATCAAGTCGACAAGGGGTGGATTGTGGTGGTTAATTGATTAATAATTTGCAATTTGAGTGGGAACACCCAGCTGAATTGAGTTAGCATGGTTCTGGGTGTGGAAGACCCACTTTAAGGAGGATTGTTGTCAGAACACTATAAAAGGATAATGGGAGGGAAGGACTTCAGCTGATTTTCCTTGGAAAAGCTGCATTGTGGATGATTTTCCTTGGAGGAGCTTCGACTGTTCTCTTCCAAGGAGCCCTACTTCTTAGCATCGCCAAGGATGGCTGCTGTCCTCTTTGGAGGAGCTCTGGTCTTCACCTTCACCTTGGGCATCATCTCCCGCCTTTCAGCACTGATTCTTCAGTTTCCAGCACCAGCCCTTTGACCTCCCAGCACAGACCCCTTGGTCTTCTGTTGCAGATCCTTTGGCCTCTAGACACAGACTCATACAGGACATTGCTGTGGGCTCCAGGCCTTCAGCTGGATCCTTTGGATCTCCAGCACATGTACAAATCTTTTGCACTCTTCTACATCTGACTCTGTGGGCAACCATTTTAGGCTAGTCTTGTAAATTTCTGTGTCCTGCATTACATCTGATTCAGAGCAGTGCAGTCTTTTGAGGAGCCTTGCCCCAGCCCCGCAAGCTCTTGTAAGCACTGACTAATATAGGCATGAAGTCAGAGAAATAAAAATGTATAAAACCTGTACTTGAATATACATAGCAGCTTTTCTCATAATAGGAGAATAGTAGAAATAACTAAAATGTTCTTCAATGAGTAAATAAAATCTCTGGTACACACATACATACGTACATACAACAGAACGCCATACAGCAATAAAAAGGGATGAACTAATGTTAAATGCAACCCAGGTGGTCCACACAGGCATTCTGCTTAGTGAAGAAACGTCACATACATGTAATTCCATTTATGTAACTTCCTTGAAATGAGAAAACTACAGACATAAACAGATTAAAGGTTGACAGAGGACAAGGACAGGAGTTGGGTAGACTGTGTGTACAAATTCAAGAAAATATTATGAGGAATTCTTCTGTGCTAATGAAATAATTACATATATTGACTATGGTAATGGTTAGACTAATCTATACATAAAATAGAGTGTACAGAAATATATATATATACACATTCACATAAATTCAGGCTTACAAAATGATAAGATTGAGAAAGGCCTGTATTGTTGTTAATGGTAATATAGCAATATTGATATCCTGGTTTGATATATTATACCATAACTATGTCACCATCAGGGAAAGCTAGGAGAAGGGTTTATGGAACCTTTTCTACTGTTTGCAACTTTCTGAAAGTCTGTTATTTCAAAATAAATCATCTTTTAATGTAGACTTGATGAAATAGGCTGTTCTTGCACGAATATGCATACCTGGTATGTTTTTAGGAGCCCAGGGTTATTCAATCCCTAGAAAATTTGAAGAACAGGCTCAGGTGCCAAATGGTATTGGGTGATCAAAAGACCCTTCATTATAATATGTATTTCTGGCTTGTGTGCAAAATCAGCAAATAGATGTGGCAGAATTAGACCGTGATTTATTATCAAAGTCCTTCATAACAATTTCTCGATCTATCTTTCCAACCACATCTTCATCCAACCACACATTTAACATGATGCATCAGATACAATGGCCTTTTTGTTTTTCCCTTGAACAGAATGTATATCACCACAGCTCTGAGTTTTTCTCCTACTCCTGTTTTGCAGAAAGCCCTTTCCTCCATTCTTCACTGGTGAAATTTATGTATATCCCCCTCAGAGATCCTTCCTTGTTATAAGACTCCATACTAGCCAGACAAAATTATTTGCATCCTTTTTACTGAAGAACTCGCCATATTGTAATATAGTATTATTATTGGTTAAACTTGCCCTTGAGAACATAAGTTACCAGCTAGAGGGGATCTTATCTTATTTATCCCTAAATTGCACCAGCTGTCACTCACGTTCAATAGATAGTTTGATGAAATTAATTTAATGTAATTAAAATGAAGATTGAGGAATTGTTGACTTTACTCATTGGCACATGGGTACTCTATGTAAATAAAAAGATTTAGAGATGATAAGATTGAAAAAAATGGATTCTTCCCTGCTATAAAGATAAGCGAAAAGCTAATAGAAGTCAAAGACTCATTAATGGCCTTCATTAGACAAAACTTGGCACAGAAACAAGAAAGAAAGAAGGCCTTTATAAAGACCAAAAGGGTTAGTCTCATCCAATTTAAAGGGTTCATAATGTGTAGGTGAAAGGAAAATGAAGTCCCCAAGACACTGGGACACATGATGTCGTTAACTCACTTGGAAAAATTCAATGCTGATAACTGTTCTATAATAAACAGAGAAGTTCACTCCTGGAAAACACTCAAAGACAAAGAGAAGGTTTCCCATGAATGAATGTCATGAAGCATAAAACATAGTAAGTCTGAGAGGTGGTGATAGGGGAATTATTCAAGGTACAGGAGGGGCAAAGGTCAACAGATAAGAAAGGTCAGCATATTTTAAGCCCATAGTCAACCCTCTAGTTCACTGGTATGTTGGGTAGTGGAATAAGAGAAACCAGTCATGCAATGTGTGAACTGATATTTTCCAGATTATTCTCATTTGATACCTGAGCAAGCTATTATGCAAGTTGTTGACAAATCCTAGATCTACTTCCTTCCCCCATACTGACCATCTCTGTCATCCCTGGAGGCTATAAGGGCCCTGAGAGAAGCACCTTAAAATAACCACCATCCCAATTTAGTTTACAACACTGCCTAAAGGCTGTCTTCCCCACTGTTTCCTGGTCAAGGTGAAGTAGCAGAGGGGAAGCAATATGCAGTTACCAATACTGATTGATTTGTGTCACTGGTGGCTAGGTCAGGAGGAAAGAAAAAAGGATTTACATTATCTTAAGACTATCCAGTGCTCACTTTGGCAGCACATATACTAAAATTGGAATGATACAGAGAAGACTATCCAAAGTACTCAGGATTACATATTAGCACAAAAACAAATCCCCTGCTTTCTTTGCTTCTCCCTTTCCATTTCACCTACTTTTCCATTCTTTATCTATAATACTGCACCAAATATAGCCAGGGTGACTCCCTAGAAAGTCCTACTGGGCTGCCTCCTCCAGGGCTCAAACCAGGCTTGACCATAATGGCCACATATTCTGTCTTCACTATTGTCCTTCCTTATATTTCACAATGCAAGTCTCTTCTTCCATGTGTGCACAAACTTTATTATGCTTCTGTGATGCACACTTTGAAAAGAATCAAATATTTACTTTCTATTTTAACCTTGTATTTGTTATTAAACTGACCTTTCTTCACTATCATTGTACACTTTATTTGAAGGAAAATTAGTCTGCATCAAAAACTAAAGCAGAATATTATCTTACTTTTATATAATATCTATTACACCTCTTTGTCTTTATTTATACTTATGGTTTCTCATATCAGAGAAACAATTCAATGAACTAGAAAGGGAGAAGGGGGAAAAGTTGGAAAGGAAAAAGGAAAGAAAGGGGAAAGGGAAAAAATGGAAAAATATAAATAAACCTGCCCTAAATAGGGAAGGAAGGAGCAGAAGGGAGGGGTGGGGAAGAGGAGGAAAACCAAGATACATCATGTACGGGTACTAAATAACCATGATGAATGTGATCATTATGTATACAATGTACCAATACATGTTCTCGGTTAAAAAAAAAAAAAGAAAAACTAAAGCAGAAGCTAGCTCCTTGTTTCTAAAATATTACAGCCGTCTCTTCTTATCAGTGGGGGACACATTCCAACACCCCAGGTGGATATCTGAAACTGTGAATAGTACTAAACCACATATGTATATATATGTGTGTGTGTGTGTGTGTATGTATATATGTATATATATGCATTTTCCTACATACATACCTATGATAAAGTTTAATTTATAAATTAGGCATAGAAAGAAATTAACAATAATAATAAACTGAACAATTATACCAATCTACTATGATAAATGGTATAAATGTTATGTGAATATACTCTCAGGTTATTTCTGGAATCTTCCATTTAATATTTTCAGGCCACATTTGAGTGCAAGTAACTGAAACCATGGAAAATAAAACGATGACTCGAAGATGACTACATATTTAATTTGGAAGATACTAATATATTTTGTGATTAGTAGTATCCCATATCATTTATTACCCTAAATGGTAAGAAATAATTTTGCCAGTTACATACACACTTGTGATGTAATATTGAAAAAGTGGAGGTCCTTGCTATTTGGGCTCTGAATCAGGTTGCACCTACAGCATCACTTTCATTTCTACCATAAACCAAAAAGGATGTTATATTTCAGTGTAGTTTTGCTACAGTAGCACATTCAAGTAGCTAAAGAAAGGTGATAGTCTAGTAAACCAGCAAAGAAAAGTTTGTATTCTTTTATGACTATAGTGGAAATAATACCTTTCATATACATATGCTCATGTTAAATATTTTCAGTCAGAATATGAACAAATTAAGGGCATACAAACATTGAGAATAATTTTGTGCAGGGCTGGGGATTTAGCTCAGTGGTAGACTGCCTGCCTACCAAGCACAAGGCCCTAAATTCAATCCTCAGCACCAAAAGAAAAAAAAAAAAAGAATAATTTAATTTTGTGACTTTGATATCAAATCATTTAAAAAGAGAAAAAATGGACTTCCAGGAAGATGTTGGAGCACGGAGAAGGAGAGCAAGAGCCTCTCTGAGATTTGTTGTGCAGACACTGGAATATAGCAATTTAGGGAAGAGAAGAAGGAGGGAAGGGTGTTCTCAGGACCCAGCAGGGAGCTGAAGCAAGAGTTGAAGCACATGGGGAGAGCAAAAGGAGAGACCAGCCCAGAAGAACAAGGTGACAGATGGACGGCGCTTTCTCCCACAGCTCCTGCTCGTGGCTCGGGCTTGTGTCCCCCGCCTTGCAGCCTCAACTTGCAGCCCCCGGGTCACAGCCCCAGGTCATGGCCTGGGCTCATGGCCTCGGGTCACAGCCCGGCTCAAGGCAGCAACTTGCGGCTGGGGTCACGGCAGCGTGCACAGCCCTGCGTGCACCCGGCACAAAGCCTGGCTCACGGCCTCAACTCATAGCCCCAGCTCTCAGCACGAGTGACACGGTTTGAGCCTGTAGATGCACGGTGACTACTGGAGACCCCAGAGACCTCCACAGAAAGACACATAAATGGAGCGGAGCAGTGGACACTGAAGACTGCAGTGGATGGTGAGTTACCTGAGTCATCTGATCCCAGATGGCCCCCAGGAGAGGGTGGCGATTGGCTGATCGCCATTTTGGAAAGGGGCTGAGCTCAGAACTCAGAAAAGCTGTTAGCGGACTTTGGCACTCGGGCAAGGTAGGGCAAGGCAGGGCAAGGCGGAGCAGAGTTCAAACTCAAGTTGGAAGGAGGGAAAGGAGCCAAGTTCAAACTGGCAGGGAACTGAGTCCAAGCCAGTGGGAGACACATAGTGTGTCTCCAGATGAACAAACTGGATTTCAACCCCATAGCCAGTGATCAGGCTGAACTTCAATAGAACGGGTGAAGCCTTGCTATTGGACCCAGCTGTGAACACTCACTACCCTGCCAAAATCTACTGCTGGGATTAATCGACAAGGACCTGGTACTGTCTACTCTGTCTACCAGTGACAGTAGAGACACACCTGGAATGGACTTTTTATTTATTTTTTCTTTTTTTAATATTTTTCCCCTCTCTACTCTTCTTTTTCTTCTTTTTTTTTTCTTTCTTGGTTTTATAAGAAAGTGACTTTCTAGTTTTTTGCTGTTATTTTTTTGTTCTGTCCTTGTTTTACTTCTTCCTTCTCTTCTTTCCTTCTGTTTCCTTTACCAGTTCCCCAAAGTTTGCATAATTTCCCCCAGGCTTTCAACCTTGGTTCTCATCTCTTTCTCTTCTTCCATTTCTCTATCCTTTCCTCCTAATCTCTTTTGAATTTTCTCCACTGAGAGTAAAATCACCATATTGAGGGAATATTTACTGCACACAATTTTCTGGTTTATTTGGGATACTGTTATATAACCACAAATCTAGTTCATAAGGTATAAGGTGGCAGATCAATAGTTACTTCAATTTTTTATTTTCTAGACTGTGTCTGATGCTATTATTGTTGCTGATTGTACTACTTTAGCCAAGGTGACAGAATTGTTATACTCAGTTCTTCTTTGCATGCCAAGACTAAGATTGCCAGAGGGTCACAAATAACACTATAGGCCACAGTCAAAGAATTAAGGGCTGGCCAAATAGATAGCAACTTCTCAGCCCCAACAAATTGAAGAGGCAAGATTTTGCAACAGACTCATAATACAAAACCCAGCTACACCTGTAAGACATCTCTGAGGAAGTAGTCACTTCCAAAAGGTTCTCAAAACTAACAAAAAAAGCTACTTGCTACAGGCAATTCATAAGCATCAACCCAGGAACTAAAAGAGAGAATAAAAAATAGAAAATGAGAAGACACACAAATAAGATGCAACTCCATACCTCCAGCTCACCAAAAGCAAACCCAGGGGATAATGAAGTGGAACAATCTGAAAGCTCCCCACCCAGACTGCTGGAAGCAGTAACAGCAGAAGTAACAAAGCAGATGAGAAAGGCTCTAGAAAACATCAAAACAGAAATCATTTCCAGAATGAAAGAAATGATCAGTGGCTCTAGAGCAGATACAAATAAAAAAATAGAAGAGCTTAGAAAAATGATGGAAACCATAAGTACCCAACACAGAAAAGAAATGGAATTTATAAAACAGATTCAAACAGATGTCCAAGGGATTAAAAATTACATTGAAAGTATCAGCAGTAGAATGACAAAATGTGAAGAGAGAATCTCAGATATAGAAGATAAGATTGTGATTAATGATCGAGAAAAGAAAGAGTTCTTCAAAATGGTAAGGAACCATGAAAAATCAATACAACAGCTGCTAGATGGCATGAAGAAAAATAACATAAGATTGATCAGAGTCAACAAAAGAGCAGGAAATAGCACAAATCACATAAGAAACCTGTTCACAGAAATAATGGCAGAAAACTTCCCAAGTATGGAAAAAGAACTGGGCATACAGATAAATGAGGCATACAGAACTCCAATTAGCCATGATCAACAAAAATATACCACAAGGCATATAATAGTCAAATTTCCAGAAATTCAACACAAGAACAGAATATTGAAAGCTGTTAGAGAAAAGAAACAAATAACCTATCAAGGAAAGCCCACCAGAATCACAGCAGACTTCTCAACACAAACCCTCAAGTTAAGAAGAGCTTGGCGTGAAGTATCTCAAGCCCTAAAAGACAACAACTTTCAGCCCAGATTGATGTACCCTGCAAAACTGTCTTTCAAAATTGATGGAGAAGTAAGATACTTCCATGACAAAGAACACCTGAAGAGATTCATGACCACCAAACCAGCACTCCAAAATAGTCTGAAGGACATTGTGGAAAGAGAAAATGAGGACTACAACTCCAGGAATCACAACAGAATGAATCCTTCAGGCAAGGCAAGTAATTAAACAGAAGGGAAAACTAGGAAGCCAACAACAGGTAAATAATATGACAAGAATAAGTCAACATATGTCAGTTATAACCATCAATGTAAATGGTCTCAACTCGCCAATCAAAACAAGCAGACTGGCAGAATGGGTCAAGAAGCAAGACCCAGCAATCTGCTGCATACAAGAAACACATTTAATTCAAACAGAAATTCATAGACTGAAAGTCAAAGGATGGAAAACAATATTTCATGTGACAGGAATCCGGAAAAAGCAGGGGTAGCCATTCTATTTGCAGACAGAGTGGATTTCAAGCCAAGACTCATTAAGAAAGACAAAGAAGGTCATTACATCCTTGTAAAGGGAACAACCCAAGAAGAAGAGATGACAATCATAAATATATATGCACCTAATACCAGTGCACCTAATTACGTACGAAAAATACTGATGGACATGAAAAACCAAATAAGCACCAATAAGATTGTAATGGGGGACTTCAATACCCCACTGTCACAAATAGACAGATAAACTAGACAAAAAGTCAACAGGGAAGTATCAGAACTAAACCAAATTCTTGAACAAATGGACCTAGTAGACGTATACAGAGTATTCCACCCCACAACATCAGAATACACATTCTTCTCAGGTGCACATGGAACTTTCTCCAAAATAGACCACATTCTAGCTCATAGAACATGCTTAAGTAAATGCAAAGTAATCAAAATTATCCCATGCATACTATCAGACCATAGTGCATTGAAACTGGAAATAAACAGCAAGAGGAACCACAAAAATTCCATGAACACATGGAAATTAAATAGCACACTCTTGAACAAATAGTTGGTCAGAGAAGAAATTAAAGAAGAAATTAGACAGTTTCTACAATTGAATGATAATGCCAA
Source organism: Hystrix cristata (assembly GCA_004026905.1). Taxonomy (NCBI): domain Eukaryota; kingdom Metazoa; phylum Chordata; class Mammalia; order Rodentia; family Hystricidae; genus Hystrix; species Hystrix cristata. Next base: position 9,904 of record PVJO010023500.1, on the reverse strand, counting down.
TACAACCTACTGAAATTTGTGGGACACAATGAAAGCAGTTCTACGAGGGAGATTTATAGAATTGAACACCCATATCAGAAAAACAGAATGAGCTCAAATAAACAATCTAATGTTGAACCTCAACCTTCTAGAAAAAGAAGAGCAACTCAAACCCAAAGCCCACACAAGGGAGAATATTATAAAGATCAGAGCTAATACAAAGAATCAATGAATCAAAGAGTTGGTTCTTTTAAAAATTAAATAAAATTGACAAACTCTTAGCCAACCTTATAAAAAAAAAGGAAAGAAAAGACTCAAATTCATACGATTAGAAATGAAAAGGGTGAAATCACAACAGATCCTGCAGAAATCCAAAAGATCATCAAAACCTACTTTGAGAACTTGTATTCTAATGAGATTGAAAATACAGAAGAAATAGACAGATTCCTGGATACATATGAATTACCAAAACTGGATCAAGAAGATATAAAAACTCAAAATAACCCAATATCAGCCACCAAAATTGAAGAAGTAATTAAAAACCTACCAACAAAGAAAAGCCCAGGTCCTGACAGATTCACTGCTGAATTCTACAAGAAATTTAGAGATGATTTGATGCCACTAATTCTCAAACTCTTTAACAAAATTGACACAGAAGCAATACTCCCAAATTCATTGCTGGAAGCAAGCATTACCCTGATACCAAAGCCAGAGAAGGATCCAACCAAAAAAGAGAACTACAGGCCAATCTCATTAATGAACATAGATGCAAAAATCCTCAATAAGATACTGGCAAACAGAATGCAACACATTATCAAGAAGATTATACACTATGACCAAGTAGGATTCATTCCAGGAATGCAGGAGTGGTTCAACATATGCAAATCAATAAATGTGATACACCATATTAACAGAGCCAAAGACAAAAAATATATGATCATCTCAATAGATGCAGAAAAGGCATTTGACAAGGTCCAACACCCATTCATGACAAAAGCTCTGCACAAAATTGGAATAGACAGTCTTTATTTTAACCTGATAAAAGCCATCTATAACAAACCAACAGCCAACATCATACTAAATGGTCAAAAACTAAAAGCTTTCACTCTAAAATCTGGAACAAGACAAGGATGTCTGCTCTCACCACTCTTATTCAATATAGTTCTGGAAATATTAACCAGAGCAATTAGACAAGAGAAAGAAATAAAAGAAATAAGGATAGGAAAAGAAGAAGTTAAATTTTCATTATTTGCAGATGACATGATACTCTATATAGAAGACCCCAAAAACTCCACCAAAAGACGTGTAGATTTAATATACAAATTCAGCAGCATAGCTAGATACAAAGTCAACACTCAGAAATCAATAGCATTCCTGTACACAAACAACAGACTCACCGAGAGAGAAATTAGGGAAACAACACCTTTCACAATAGCATCCAAAAAAATGAAGTATCTAGGAATCAATCTAACGAAGGAAGGAAAAGATCTATACAAAGAAAACTACAGTACTTTGAAAAAGGAGATTGAAGAAGATATCAGATATCCCTTGCTCCTGGGTAGGAAGAACCAATATAGTGAAAATGGCCATACTCCCAAAACTCCTTTACAGATTTAATGCAATCCCAATTAAATTACCCATAGCATACCTCACAGAATTAGAGAAGACAACCCTAAAATTCATTTGGAACCAAAAGAAGCCTAGAATAGCAAAAGCAATTCTGGGCAACAAAAGCAAAGCAGGGGCCATCACAATCCCTAACCTAAAGCTATACTACAAAGCTACTGTAATAAAAACAGCATGGTACTGGCACAAAAACAGACCCCAGGAACCAATGGAACAGATTAGAAGATGAAGAAACAGGTCCAAACACTCTCAGTCACCTTATCTTTGACAAAGGGGCCAAACAACCTCACTGGAAGAAAGATAGTCTCTTTAATAAATGGTGCTGGAAAAAATGGCTCTCCACATGCCGAAGGTTAAAACTAGACCCATGTCTTTCCCCATGCACTAAGCTAAAATCAAAGTGGATTAAAGATCTAAATTTTAAAACAGAAACACTAAATCTATTTAAAGATAGAATAGGTCGAACTCTTGAAGACATAAGTGTAGGCAAGGGCTTTGTGAACAGATCCCCAGTTGCCCAGGAAATATCACAAAGAATCAACAACTGGGACCTGATCTTATTAAAAAGCTTTTGCACAGCAAAAGGAACTACCAACAGAGCAAAGAGACAACCCACAGAGTGGGAAAAAATTTTTGCCAGCTATTCCTCTGACAAAGGATTAACATCCCGAATATATAAAGAACTCAAAAAAATCAGACCACCCACATTTAAAGACCGAATCCAAAAGTAGGCAGCAGAAATAGACACTTCTCAGATGAAGAGGTAGAAACAGCAGATAGACATATGAAAAAATGTTCAACATCACTGGTCATTCGACAGATCCAAATCAAAACAACCCTGAGATTCCACCTCACTCCACAAAGAATGGCTATTATCAACAAATCAGCCAATAACAAATGCTGGAGGGGCTGTGGAGAAAAAGGAACACTTCTCCACTGTTGGTGGGAATGTAGACTGGTGCAACCGCTATGGAAATCAGTGTGGCTATTCCTCAGGGAACTAGGACTAGAGATTCCATTTGACCCAGCTATTACTCTTCTTGGTATCTTCCCAAAAGAATTAAAAGCATCACACCGCAGTGATGTACGCACACCCATGTTTATAGCAGCACAGTTTGTAATAACTAAATCTTGGAAACAGCCCAAATGCCCATCAACAGCAGAATGGATAAAGAAAATGTTGGTTTTTTTATACAATGGAGTACTACTCTGCCATAAAGAATGATAAGCTTGAGATATTCCTAGGTAAATGGATGCTTCTTGAGACCATACTCTTCAGTGAAATAAATCGGACACACATGTTTAAATACTGCATAGTTCCTCTGGTGTGAGAAACTGAAAGTGTAAATAAAGACTAAAATGTATTATATTGGGAAAGGGAAGAAAATGTCCAAATGGGAAAGGGAACAATGGAGAGGGAATGGAACAGAGGGACAAGAGAAATAAGAAATGGAAGGAAAAAAGGGAAACAAAGCTTTTGTAAATAGGGAGGGAGGAGGGGGTGAGGGGAGGGGAGGGGAATGGGGGAAAAAAAGAAGCAACAAGATATGTCATGTACAGGTACAAATCCCCTAATCCCCTATGATGAATGTTATCACTATGTACATCTAAAATCTACCATTAAAATTGAAAAAAAATTTAAGAAAGAGAAAAAATGCTGACTTAAAGTTTAGTGCCTTGTTTTATGTCCAATGAACTAATGTATCAGTTTTTAAGACTCACTGACATTCTTCGTGCTGCTTTCCAGCATGTTCTTAGGCCATTTCACTGTGTGTTGTCAGTTCTTTTGACATCAGTCTGAATTGCTATAACATATTCCCTAGCCAAATATAAATAACATTGAGTCTATTTAAAATGGCAAAAGAGGTTGGGAGTATAGCTTAGCAGTAGAGTGCTTGCCTACTATGCACAAGGTCCTAGGTTAAATCCCCAGCCTGGCAAACAAAAATCATCACAATAACTTCAAAAGACTGGCAAAAAATAAATGTCTAACAATATGACATCAGCAGACTAAGGTGTACACACCCACACAACCAATCTCTACACAGATACTAAAAATAAATCAGGAGGAGAGCTTCTCCTAGCAAAGTTCTACTCTTTCATTCATTTAAGAAATATTTATAGATGACCTATTTTATGCCAAAAACTATGCAAAGTACCGGGAGTCCCTGTTTGTGACAGTTAATCTTGATTGCCAACTGACTGACTTGAAAGACATCTATAAGGGATTAGTAAAGCACACTTCAGTTTGTGTCTGGGTTGTGGAGGTGTGACGTTTAGGACTCTGTCTGGTCCCCGGCCCCATCCTCTGTGATGCTCTTCCCCTGGTTTCTGCTTCTCACATGTCACGCAGTGAGCAATTTTTCTCTGCCATCCTCCTTCACTATGTTTCTGCTTTGGAGCTAATCAAACATGGACTAAAACTGTGAGCAAAACAAAGCTCCCCTTAAAGTTTTGGGTATCAGATATTTCATCCCAGTGATGGGAAACTAAAACACTGTTCTTATGCATCTTCCTCTTAGTTGACCAGTAAATCATAATAAATAAATCATATAAATAATCATATTATGATAAATCGGTACCATAGAAGGAAAGTGTAGGATGATTTGGCAGACTAGCCAAGGCGCCAATGTCACCAGAAACAGAGAAGTGTTTCCCAAACTTACTTTGAGGCCATAATAATGCTAATGATAACATATTTTTCAATTTTTTATATCTCTTTACTTGTGAAATACTTCATGTTAGTAATTTTTTTCACCATGTTATCTAAAATGTCCTGGGGGGATAAATAGCTTAATAAATAAACCAGAAGATGACACAAGATGTAGTTTTACCTTTTAGATTAATTATTACAAATTGAAACTTTATAAATTGAAATTGATACAGCTTCTGCACAACACCTACTCAAATAAACACAGAATTCTTCTGCACATTAAAGCACAACAGAAGTTGGGAGTTTTGAAGCATAATTTCATTTCAAAACTAGCACTTTATTTTTGGCTTTTATGTTTTGGTGTTGGGGATGGAACCCAGGGACTCACTCATGCTAGGCAAACGTTCTCCCACTGAGCTACAACCCCACCCCCTAAATGAGCACTTTAACATATGAGACATCAAATACCATGGCTAAGTACTTGACCTAGGTTAATATGAACAATGTCTTCAAAAGATCATGTTATTTATAAATAGTATGTAGAATTTGGTGAATTACACATATTTGCAAAATAAGTAACAATTTACTATAGAGGAAAGAAATTAGCACAAGTTGTATTTACAAAACAGACTTATTTACAACTGATGCACTTAATAGCAACTTGCTAGAGCATGAACACTGTAAAAGTACCTTTCTTTTTAATTAAAACCTAGAGAAGTTAACTGACCATTCATTCACTGAGTGTTTATGGATTGGGTATGTAAGCTACTATTCTAAATCTTCAATGATTAACCCACATTCCAGCTTTTTTGAAGAATAATATTACAGTAACTACATCAGGAGGGTATTATTGGGAAGCCAGTGACACAATCTGCCCTTATATTCAGTACTCTCTTTTAATGTTTTGTTGTGAAACCAATAAATATAGTCATCTGGGACTGTCTGTGTATTCTGGGAACGTTCAGGTGAAGTGGAGAGTCATTACTCTGGAATGCAGGGAATTTAGAGACTGCATTGACAAACTGTTTTGCTACTTTGTGTGCCTGTAAGATGAGGTAGCATTAGGAAAAGCCACATAAAGCTGTTGCAGCTGTGTTATATAAAAAGTGGAGATAATTTAATAGAAAATGTCGTCCTTTGCAGAATGTTGATTGCCTATTTTTTTCCATAAAGATTTCTCATCAGAGGGGCTCCAGCAGCTGTGACAAGGCACCCTGTCATCGATGTTCCCAGACATCCTGCCACACAAAGCTGTCCATGAAAAACATTCTGCTTTCTTTTCTTTTACCCTCTTCTTCTTTGCATACTACACTATATGGAATGTCGAATATTTTCTTCTTGTGAGGATGGAGCAAAGACCTGCTTCTTGACATTGGGATTTGACTATAAACAAGAAGAACATCTGCTGAAGTCATGAGGTGTCATTTTTTTCTGTATTCAGGACCAAGGAACCCTAAAGCTATAACGATTCTGTAATTCTATGACGTTAAGGATTTCTCCATAACAGATGGCAGTCATCACAAGTTACTGCAGGTCATAACTCTTCCAAGGCTAAGATGAAAATTTGTTCCATGCAAAAAAGAAAAGAGATTTGATGGAGAAGAGACAGGGTCAAGAGCTTTTTTAATCATGTTAGAATTCTCCAACTTGAAAGTTCTATTTTCTCATAATTAGTTTCAGAAAGGTGACTTGGTCATAAATTTCACCTCATAAAAATCACTGGGCTTCAGAAATGTAATAGCTTCATGTCTTCACTGAGTTCAAAATAATCCCATAACTCTTGTCAAAGGCTTTACATTCAACAATTTAGAGTTTATCATCACTAAATGGATAATGGTTTATGCTAGTTCCATGTATGAAATGCTGCGAACTAAATATATCATGCACTGCCTCAGTCCAAAACAATTGTCAGTTTCATGCACAAAGTAGGTATTCATTTGATTATTAATTCATTCCTTCCACAAATATCTACTGAGCACCTCCTGTGTGGACAGACTTTAAAGTGGCTCCAATGATCCTTATTCCTCCTGCTATTCATGTCTTTGTGCAATCTCCTCTCCTTGAGCATGGGTGGGGCCACCGGCTTGCTTTTAACCAGTCAAATGTAACAAAGGTGATAGGATTTAGGTGATCATGTGTAATTGCCAGGATCTCTCTGTCTCCTTGTCTCTTCCTGGCTTTCTTTCTCTCTCTGGCTTTGAAGAGGCAAACTGGCATAAATCACATAACCTCGAGCCAAAGATCCCAACAACCCAAGGGAGCCTGGAAGCACATCCTCCTTCTCTAGTCCTGGCTGACATACTGATGGCAGCTTTGTGAAACGCTAAGAGGACCCAATGCAGCTGTACCTGGACTCCTGACACACAGAAACTGAGATGATAAATACATGCTGTTTCAGCTTACTAAGTTGTAGTTTGTTATATGGCAAAGAAAATACAAACAGAATAGACTGCATGCTTTCGGCTCATAGAGGTAATTGTCACTATAAATTAAAATAACTCAAAGTCATTTTTGGATAATTAGGTTGTGTCTGTTGTGAAGGAATACTATCAAGAATATTTCATCATTGGGTCAAATAATTGTTTTGGGTTAATATATTTGTCACACAAGTCCTTCAGGACTACATTAATCTGATGGACTAAGCCATCACACACAACTAGCCTTGTCTTTAATGAATGAACTAATTTATAAGCAAACCCATGACGGTCCCATTTATGTTCCCCTCCCAATATGCCAAGACAATGGGCCTTTTTAAATGATTTAAGTATAATTTTGTTTCCTGTATAGAGACCAATTTACCAAGAACTTTTACTAATCTCATTTGTCACAGTCCTCAGACTAAGTCTGGAAGAGAAGAATTTCCCCCAAATTTACAACAAGGAAACTGGGGCTGGAAAAATAAACAAGCTGAACTTCATAGTTAGTAAGTGGCAGAGGTGGAACTCAATATACTGAATAGATCAGAAAGATGACACATTGCTCATTTCACTCGACTACAGCTACGTATGTAAGACACGGACTGCTCTGCTCCCTCAGTCTATCCTGGGCCAACAGAGTCAGTCAAAATACCCTCTAAGTTGAGGCAGCTCCCTCCTCATGGCTTTGTGGGATGCCTCTGCCAGCACCAATGCTCACCTTTCCTCAGAAGCAGCTACCAGCCACACGGAAACAAAAGGGACTGAATAAAAAACAACATTTCCTCTGCAGGGTGACTGACTTAGTCAAAACATTAGCTATATTTCAGGAACTCTTTTGGGTACTGAAAATAAAAAGATGAATAAGAACTCCCTTCGGCCATCTTCTCTATCACCACCGAGAGCTTTCAGTCTGGGACACAGAACTGCCATCATTTCAACTTGATGCATGACATCCTCAGGGAGGAGACTGACTGCAAGGGCGTAAGACCACAGTGTCTGCATGGGTAGAGACTATTGGTGGCTTTCCGGGAAGTCGGCTGAGAGAAGGAGTCTTAGTGGAGTCCGCAATGGCAAGTACAGTTTCAATTATGTTCCTGGCAAAGGAAACCAGTAGGCAAGTTATGGAAGTCGGAAGCAGCTTGCAGCACACAGGAACTCTCAGTAGTTAAGCGTTAATAATAAATGAAGCATGAGGCATGAAATAGTGAGAGTCAGCAAGAAAAATCATACATTAAATTGTTGTGTGTCTGTTATATTGCAAGCTGCATGGTAAGACCCTTACTTCAAGATAATAATTTAATTCCAACACTGAGACAAACAGCATGATGATCCTTCTTGCCAAATAAAGAAATTGAGGCTTGGAAAGCTAAGTAACCTCCACAAGTTGCCACAGCTAATACTTGGCTAAGTTGACATTTGAACCTATATAATTCCAAACTCTTAGCCAAGTCCCACACTGCTCTTCTATGTAGGAGATAGGTCTAAAGAACATTGTACTTCACTTAGCCAAAAGCAGGGGTCAGAAATTTGGGGTGGAGGGTGCGAGGAGGACAAGATCATAAATATTTTAGACTCTGTGTTCTCTGTTGCAACTATTCAATAGTGCTGTTATAGCAGGAAAACAGCTATACACAATACATAAGTGAATAAGCCTGGCTGTGATTCAATAAAACTGTATTTACAAAAAAAGGCACGAAAATAGATTTGGCCCATAGACTATAATTTATCAACTGCTGACCAACAGGAAAATATTAAAAGAGCTTAAGCAAGAGATAGACATGATCAGTTTTGGATGATGCTGCTCTCCACAGTTTGATTCATACCAGAAATATCCAGCAGGCATCCCGGTCTGGATGAGATGGCTTCTTCTACCAAGTGCTAACCATTGAGAGTCCTCATACTTGCATTTGTCACTCATTTATTCCTCTATTCATCATTACTTAAGTCTCGTCATGTTTAGGCAGCAGGGATGTAACAACAAATACAAAAGTTGCTTCTCTAATAATGCTGACTTTGTAGTTGGAGGATGAAAGATATGAGGTAGTTAGGAAAAGTTACTCTGACAATGAGACATTTGAACAAAGACTGAAGGAAATGAAGGGATGAATCATGTGGCTACATGGAGGGACGAGAACTTTAAAAGCCAGTGGTAAGAGTATAGTCTGCTTGGAGGATTCAAGAAGCATTAATATGGTTGGGAGTCCAGTGAGTGACGACAACATAATAGGTAGCCAGGGCCAGATCAGAATAAGGTCAAAAGTGCATATTTAAAGGGCTTGGGCTCTGCTTTAAATTATAGCCTTCAATATGGAAGCTTGGTTGGGATTGTAATGTAATGGTGTCGGATTGGTAGACAGAGGGCCTTGAGGCAAGCCTTAGTAAGTAAACTGTTTAACAAATGGATTGTTTCCCAGGAAAGTGGACTGTCATCTGAGATAAACTAACTTGAAAGACTTTTCTGAGATAAATACTGAAGCTATTTATTAGTTTACAGTCTTATCTTTCTGAGAAAGGTTTTCCTGGAATGAATAAGTAAGTTGACACAAATAACATGTTGACACAAGTGATCTTAGTTCTTAGTCCTAGTTGCTGTGTTATGTTGATGTGGGTATACACATTTCTTACATGTTTAAAAACATATTGCATCATGATATATATAAGTTACTGCCTTAGTCCATCTGTGTTGTCATAAGAGAATACCATAGAGTGAGTTATTTATTTATTTATTTATCTTTGGTGCTGGGGATCGAACTCAGGGCCTTGTGCTTGCGAGGCAACTCTAATCACTGAGCTAAATCCCCAGCCAGAGTGGGTAATTTATAAAGAACAGAAATTTATTGCCTCACAGTTCTGGGGACTGCCATGTCTAAGATCAAGGTACCAACATCTAGATGAGGCTCTCTTGCTGAGTGATCAAGGGGGTCCAACTCACCCTTTCAGAAAAGGCATTGATGCCACTCAAGAGGGTAGAGCCCTCATGGCCTAATCACCTATTAAAGGTCCTACATCTTAACAGTATTATTAATCTCAACATGACTTTTGAAGGGGGCATTCAAACCATAGTGGTTGCATTTCAGAATATGAGAAAAGAAGAGACTCCAATATTAACATTACACTGAGCAACTGTGTGAAATCCTTTTCATGTATTATCTAATTTAGTTTTCACAACTTCCTTATATGAGATACTACTTTCCAAGATTCTAGATGAGAGAAAACTGACAATCTAAGA
>PVJO010023499.1:0-26015 GCA_004026905.1 Hystrix cristata | reverse complement strand
ACAGGAAACAATACAAAGAATCAGTGCTTGGGACCACATGCTATTGAAAAGTTTTTGCACAGCAAAAGAAATCACCAAAAGAGTAGGGCGAAAACCCACAGACTGGGAAAAAATTTTTGCTAGCTATCCATCAGACAAAGGTCTGACATCTAGAATATACAAAGAACTCAAAAAAATTAAACCTCCTAAATTTAAAGACTCAATCCAAAAATGGGCAACTGAAATGAATAAACATTTCTCAGAAGAAGAAATAAAAATGGCAAATAAATATATGAAGAAATGCTCAACATCTCTAGTCATTCGAAAGATATTATGTTTTAATTCAGATGTATGGTTGCAGTCTTTAGTTCCTTTGGAAGTACTTTTTGAATATATCACATTTTAGCATTCAGTTGGTTGACAGAACATTCTCTGATTCTCTCTTCTTTGCCATGGAAGCAATTGAATCTTCAGAGAAATGCCCTCTGCATGATTCCTAAAGATTTCTTTCAGTTACTGCCAAACCTGACTTGGCTCGACCTCCGGTATAATAAAATTAAGGCACTTCCTTCTGGGATTGGATCTCACAAGTAAGTTGTGTGTTTATATTCCAGATTTTTAAAAAAGTGATGGTTTAAACATGTATAAGTAACTGTTCTTTTGCAGCCTGGCTTTTACTCTTCAGTGAGTTTTTACTTTAAAATAGAACCATTGAGTCGTTTTTTAGGGCCCGCTCAGAGGTACTAAACACATCTAGCCATGACTATAACTAGAGCTGTTTGACATCATGAAGAATGGTGGGAGCTGCAGTTCGTTTGCTGGGCAGTCTGTGCTCTTTTTGTAACACCTGATTCTACCCCTGACTGTCTTTGTATGAAGCTGCCTGCAGGCCAGAAATACCGCTGATAAATTAAATCCATCTACCTTGTTTCTGTGGGCACCATGTAATCTGCATTCGTTCCCAGAAAATAATGGGAAATTCTTTTCATTTGGAAAACTGGAAACTTCCAAGCAAACAATGCTTGCTGTCTTGACATATTCCTGCCACTCTATTCCACAGATTTCTTCACACTCCCAATTATAGGGCACAATCCTGCCCCATCCTTGAAAGTCACATTTCTACCTGGGCCCTACTCAGCAGCCAAGACTTCATCATGCAGTCATGCTCCGTCTCTGAGTCCTTTCTCTGTGCCAGTGTTTCTTTACTCTTGGAAACTGTTGTGTCCTTGCCTCTTGTCAAACACTTCCAGTCCTCCTCTTGTGGCAGTACATCAGTGAAGAGGAAGGAGCACATTCGAAGGCCTTGGGGCAGGCATGTGCTTGACAGGTGCCAGGGATCACAAGGAGGCTGGTGTAATTAAGCAGACCTGGGGGAGTGGTGAGAGGTGAGGCTAAAAAGAGTCACCAGAGCTTGGAGCCGATGTTCTCAACTTTGATATTTATCTTGAAAGAACTGGGAAATCATAGGAGAGCTTGAGTGAAGAGGGGTGGAATTGGACTTGGCCTAATATCACTTTGGAAAGGAGCCTGTGGGACCAGAGTGGATACTGGAAGACAGGCTGGGTGGCCATGCAGCACTCCACTCATGAGGTGGCAGCCTGGCTGAGGCAGAGCCTCATGTGGACTAGACAGCTGGCAGTATTCATGTTAGATGTTGGATGAGAGAGGAATAGAGGTGTACAAGGGAGACCCCAGTTCCTTTGTGAGTAATCTGTCCCCAGTGATTGTATCATGGAGGCCACTGTGTAGCAGGCAGAGAAAGGCTTGTTGAAAGCCCTTAACTTCCTTGAATTCGTAGTGAGTGGTCCGCCACATAAGTCCTCTTCCCTATGATCTCTGGTTCTTCAAGGAAGCAGCTTACTGTGACCATAAGCAGGTGTCGGAGCAGGTGGAGACACAACTAGGAGCCTTCCTGGAACTGTGGGCTCCTTGGGGTCTAAAGGGTGGTTCACAAGCAGACCTGGCCAGGAGAGCAGTGCCTAGGTGCCCTGTCATCAGTCGTGTGTGGGGCAGGAGCTGGATCGCAGGGCTGTTCTCACTTGGTCCTCACAGGTGCTCATGAGTTTCCAAGCTTGCAGTTCCAGAGTTAGGGAAGGCTCTCTACCTCACGGATTGTCATCTTCTGTATTTGGAATAACTGAGTGCTTTTTGTCCACAAATTATTTTAACCACAACACTCAGTTCTTGAAAGTAATTGCTTCTTAAGAGTAAAAATAAACTAAAGTACTTCTTAAAATACTTCTTAAAATAAATGCACAGTTCTCAAATTTTGGCATTCTTTGATTTTGCCAGTCAAAACCAGCTGCTTTGTGTTGTTTAAGATATAATTTGGCCTGTGATTTATAAACCATTATATTAAAATTGAATCAGCTTGTTGAAGAGCTGAAACATATTAATTAGAAATTTTAAGTAATTATGGGCTTATTAAAAGCCTTAAACTTCTCAAAAAAATAATTAAAACAATGACTATTAATGTTTTCCCCTTCTTAGTGTTTTAGATATGTGGGCTTGCTAGCAGAGAGGGAAGATTTAAAAAATTAGATCAGTTGCCTCTTAAAGCAAACAAGTACAATTCAGAATATTAATGTATATATCCAATTGAAAATCAGTGAAATGAAGTAATCAAGAGTAAGCTTTAAGTTATTGATAGAATATAAGGGATGAACATCAATGAATTCATCATTTAAAATGTGCACATAAATATTTTAGTATACTATTATATAAGGCAAGACACCCCTTATATGCGTTTAGTTTAATATTTTGTAAATGTGTTCCTACCCCACCCCCACAAAAACCACAACCCAAGCAGCCTAGAACTTCCTTGGCCTGGCACTAGATAAGCCGAGGGTGTGTTGCTGCTGTCTTCTGCCATTCTGTCTGGAGGGCCCCTGTTGGTAGCCTTCTAGAAAGTAGTGCCATCCTTGGTGGCTGTTCCTGTATGAGCAAACTTAAAAGAGAGCTACACCAAAATGATGAGCTGAGGTAGCAACACTGAAATGATCCACTTTTGTGCACATCAAGAAAAGATTTCTTTGTAAAGTTTGTTCCTTAAAGACTTCGGTTAATAAGGAAAGTCCAAGAAAGTATGTCAAAAAATTGTCTAAATTGTAACTAATCAGATTTTCTTGTGGTATTGCCAATAAAAAATTAGACTTAATTTAAGTGGAATACCAGTCTCAATTTTGTATGTGTGAAATTGTGTATTTCAAACCTTTGAGACCCTGGTTAGCTACGATGCAGTTTGAAGTTTTTCTTTCTCCAAGGCAGAATGAGACTTCAGACGACTCCTTCCTCTGAAGTGCTGATTTATTTATGGAATGTGAATGTGCCCAGCTGCCTGTCACATGTGACTGTCCTCCTGTGAGAGGCTTTTTGAGGAGGAAAAGCTGCTGATGTAGGGCGTGGATTGATAGCTCCGCCACGGTTGCATAGGCCTGCTGGTGTCATTCAGCCTTCCATGAACTGGGACCACATGTGGTTCCTATGATGCCTCACCAAACAAACAAGCCAGCAGGGGCCTTTCTCCAAAGGTGGCGTGCTGCTGTAGCAGTGGAGGCGTCTCTTCTGTGCTGGGCGCTTGTGCCCAGACTACCTGCATGTTCCTGCTCTCTGCTGCAGTGGCTGTGGCACGAGCAGCAAGTCAGCCCTGGTAGCTAAAAGGTGCAGTGGTTTTTGGCAGCTATTCTTAGTCTGTCAGTGAAACTTGGCTGTAGCAGGGGAGACTGGCCAGGGGTCAGGAGCTTTGCCCTCTGCCAGGGGTGCCCAGGAAGAGGGACGCTCAGAGGCCCCACTGTGCAAATGGTTCATCTCTGAGCAGGTGAGATAGGCTTTGCAGCAGAAATCTCCCAAACATCTCCAGAAACACTGGTACACAATGAAGTGGCAGTCATAACCTAAAGATGTGAAAACCCAGAGCAGTTCTCAGGAGGGGTTCAGCTGGGGTTGCTTTTGCCCGTAGGAGAACATGGACAAAGCTGGAGATATTAGTGCTTGTCACAGCTCCAGAATGGGTAGGTGGTACCACTGGTATCTGGTGAGGAAAGGCCAAAGATACTGCTGAAAACCCAAGGCGCATGGGACAAACCCCCGTGGCTAAGAATTGCCTGGTCCCAAACGTCAGTAGTGCCAAGGCTGAGAGAGCTTGCCTGATTCTGTATGTTGGCTAAGGGCATGTACGTATTATGAATTTATGTGGTACATCTGTATTGCAGTTGCCCTCTGAAAGAGAAAAAAAATGAAGAGATTTGATGGTGTATTTTAAGGATGGTTATTTTTCTGCTCTTTACATAATTTCTTTGTTTTGTTTTAAAGGCATTTGAAAACTTTCCTTTTAGAAGGAAATCCTATCAAAATGTTACCTTTGGAGCTGGTAAGTGTTAAAACAATAAAATAAAAGGTGATTTCAAAATGCTGTCTTTTAAAGTCCCTGGACCTTGTGATGGAAATACCAGATGTGACGTGAGAGGTAGGCTAGATGGTATTTAAAATGTTTTCTATGTCTGTTCTAGCGTTCCCTTAGGAACTTTTAACACTGTATCATGTATTGTATGTACAGGTAAGATATATAAGCATTGTATGAGGAGCAGTGAGAACGAAGCACTCTGCACGCAGCGCACAGCCCGAAAAGACTTGATGTCTCTTTGACTGTGCCTTTGGCCTGTGTGGATGCCCATCATACCACTTTGCTTTCCTGAATGAGAGTTGTGCTACCTATGTGTCTGAAGTGATTGCTTTCCTTTAAACTTTGTGTTGCACCATCTGCACTCTTGGTGCCTTGCTTTCTTGGCTCACCACCATGCTTTGGAGGTTTTCCCACATGGACATGTAACTATATAGTTCCTTTGTTTGTGTGCATTTTCCCTGCTATAAATGAAAGGAAAATAATTTTCTACATTATGCATCTGTTTTATCTCAGATTTCTGCTGTTTATCATTTTTGTATTTAGGTTTGATTTGCTATCTTTTCTAGTTTATTGAGTTGGAAACTTGGGTTTTGATTTTAAATCTTTTTTTGTTTTGTTTTGTAATGTATGTATTTACAACTACAATTTTGCTCTAAACACTGCCTCACATATTTTGACTTACAGTGTTTTCTTCATTCAGCTCAAAATTTTTTCTTTTGTATACTGATACATGGGCTGCTTAGAATGTGCTGCTCAATTTACAACTAGAGATTTTCCAGTTATCTTTATTTTACTGACATCTAATTTAATATTCCATTTATATGTCAGAGGTTGTCAGACTGGATGAAAAAGTAAACCCAACTGTATACTTCTGCTAACAATGTATTAAAAATACATGTAGCTGAAAGTAAAAGAATGGAAACACATTCCGTGTGAGCAATAAACATAAGAGGGCTTGAGTGCTACCGTAATACATACCAGATGCTCAATAGGTAGATGCCAAAGTGCTCAGTGTCGGTAGCCATCAGAGAAATACATATTAAAACCACAGTGAGTGCTACTACACACTTACCAGAATTCCAATAATGAAAAGATTACTTTGTGTTGATTGGATATTTGTTTAGATTTCATTTTAATTTATTTATTGACTAGTTTTAATTCTTACATTCCTTTAATAGTTTAATAGTTGTAACAGGAATTATAAAATGTATTTTTAGCATTAGCATTGTACCATACCATATAAAATGTAACCATATAAAACCACTTACTTCACTAATTCTTTATACAGTAATTTTCCTATGTATTATATCTATATATGTTATAGACCCATGATACAATGTTATTTTTTATTTAAGCAGTCTCGTATATTTTAAAGAAACTAAGAGAAAAAATAATTTTTAATATTTATAGTATTTTCATTTCTTTGTTTGAGACAGAGTCTCTCATGTAGTCCAGGCTGACTTTGAACTCACTATAGCCCAGGCTGGCCTTGAACTTGAGGTGATCCTCGTCCTTCAGCCTCCCAAGCTCTGGAATTACAGGCGTGCACCACTACGCCTCTCTGATGTTTATAGTATTTTAATATGAGCTGCTTTGAAATTCTTATCTGCTAATCTGGATTATCTCAGTGTTGGTCCCCATAGTGTGCCCTTTGTCCCAAATTTCTCTCAGATAGGAGTCACATTTTCCTGCTCCTTCATATGTCTAGTTATTTTAAATCATATCCTGGATGTCGTAATAGGCACTTTGTAGAGATTCTGAGTTTTATTCGTGTGTGTGTGTGTGTGTGTGTGTGTGTGTGTGTGTGTCTGTGTGAGACAGGGTCTCACTGTGTAGCCCAGGCAGGCTGACCTTTAAACTGGTTTCTAACTTATGATCCTTCTTGTCTCAGCCTGCAGAGTGCTGGGATCAGAAGCATGTATCACTACGCTCAGCAGGGCTTTTTTTTTTTTAATATATACTTCCTTTTATTTTATGAAAAAATAAAACAGGATTTCATAACAAAATAATGAGAGACTAGCAATAGTTAATACATTGCATATCATTGCCTTCAAAGTAGTTACTCAGAGTATAAGACATTGACAAAAAAGATTCTCCATACAAAGCAGAAACAAATAGATAATAGCACAGAACTTTTCAGTGAACTAAGATAAACTAGCAGTATTGAGACTTTGTTACATTCTTTTTAAAAGTTACTTAAATTCACAGGATTGGGACTCCAAACTCTCTCTCTTGCAGTAGGTAGTAAGTAAATTTCTCTTCAGTCCTTTTAGCCTTGGCTGGATGTTTGGAGTCTGCCCATGCCTATGAAGTTCAAGACTCAGCGGAGAATTTTGTGTAGAATTTATATGCATACTATTAGGGTTCTTCTACATCTGTTCTCTTCTTGCTGGAATTTACGCCTTCACTTTTTAGCTGCCATAGCAGCTCTAAGCTCTCTCCACCAGCCCTTAAGTCACTAAACTAAGACTGTGCAAGTTTCTGTCTGTATCATAACTGCCAGTAGTGGCCCTCTCTGGAGCCTTCCCACGGGCAGAAATCCTTCCAGTCCACTGGAAGTGCTGGAATCCACTGTCATCCTGTTCTTGAAGCTATTATCCCTCTTCTAGGTTCAGTCTGGTTTTTCTTGCCCTGCTCCATGTGATTCCTTTTTACATTTTTCCCAGTGTCTAGCTATCTCCAGGAGACTCAATCTGATTAGAGCTGCTCTGACTTTGCTGGAGGAACCCCTCATTGCACTGTTTTTTAATTATAATTTCAGTGATTAGCCTAGAGATTTCTTTGCACACCCTTAACTTACTACAGTCTAGTTAAAATGAGCAGCTGTACTACTCCCCAAACAGGGAGCCTTACAAATGTTTAGCTGTATTATTTACTTACTGCATTTGTTGACAGTGTTTTCATATATTTTACTTTTATATGTAATATAGATCCGGGGGACACTTTAAAATCATCAGTACTGGGGTTGAGGTTTTAGCTCAGTGGTAGAGCGCTTCCCTAGCAAGTGCAAGGCTCTGAGTTTGATCCCCCGCACCCCGCAAAAAACACCCATCAGTACTTGTTCATATTTCCTTGTTCACCCTTTTGATATTTGTGCTTCTCCCAAAGTTCCTGCTTCCATCTGGGCTACACTCTTGTCCTAAGCTTCTATCTTTAGCAGTGTTGTTGTTGAGTCTGCTGGCGAGTAATTATTCCAGTTTGTTTTTTTCTAAAGTCATCTTTATTTTTCCTTAATTTTGAAAGATATTTTGGCTGAGTATAGAATTTCTAGATTTTAGAGATTTTCACTGCTTTAAAAAATACCTTTATATTATCTTCTTGCTTCTGTTATTTTCACTGAAAACTCAGTCTTTCCATTTTTCTTTTGAAAGTAACATGTCTCTTTTCACTGCTTGCTGTCTAAGTTTCTTTTCATATTTTACTTTTAATACATTGTCTCTGATGTTCCTTGATCTGGTTTTCTTTGTGTTGACCTTGTTTGGAATTCACTGAGCTTCTTGAATCTGTTTACTGCTGTCTTTAATCAGATTTGTACATTTCTGGGCCATTATCTATTTCTTTCTCTTTTCTCTCTCCTTCCAGGGATCAAGTTAGATGCATTTAAGTTGTGATCCTGCCCCACATGTCTTGTATACTCCTTTTCTTCTCATCTTTTTTTTCCTGTGTTCCAGTTCATAGTATTTTCTGCTGGGCCTCCTTTGAATTCACAAATTCTGCCTTCTGCTGGTCCAGTTGGTCTTTAAACCCATCCTTTCAACTCTATGGTTTTCAGCTGGCCTTGAGATTGGGGATAAGGGAGTGGGATGGGGTTAATTACTGCCATTTGAAGAAGTTGTTGTAGGTCCTTTCGGACTTCAGTTTCTACCTGTGTCAGTATTGGAATGCCTTGATTCCAGTGTGCGCTGTTGAGTGATCATTTTGCTGGGATCAGTGGGAATTTCTTTCTTTCAGCACTTTGAATGCCTGGCTTCATGCTCTCCTGGCTAAGTTGTTCCTGACTGGAAGTCAGGTGTTAATCTTACTGTTGTTACTTTGGTGTCGTGAGTTGTTCTTCCTGTTTATGTGGTTAATGTATTTTTCTCTGACTTTCTGTGTTTTGCCTGTGATGTGTCTAATGTGACTCTCTTTGATTTATCATCCATGGAATTAATTAAGTTTCATAGATATGTAAATTAATGTTTACCATCTGATTTGGGACATTTTGGCCCTGATTTGCTCATATGTTCTTGCTCTTTCCTCTGTTCTTTCTCACTATATGGTATATGGTGGCTAACTTGCTGTTGTCTCTGAGGGTCTATTGTTTAATATTTTTTTCTCTTAATCTTTAGACTGAATGATTTTTATTACTCCATTTTCAAGTTCACTGATTGTTTCTTCTTGAGCCTCATATCTGCTGTTGAGTGCCTTTTGTGAATTTTTCACTTCAATTATTGTAATTTTCTACTCTAAAATTGTAAGTTGCTATTTTGTATAATTTCTGTTTTTATTGACGTTCCATATTTGTCGAGTCTTCTTATTATATTTACCTCTGATTGTTTAAATATAGCTTATTTCATTTCCTTGGGCATATTTATAATGGCTACTTTGAAGACTTTGTCTGCTAAATCCAGCATCTGGGTCTGCCCAGCGACATCTTATTTCCTGAGTATATGTTACATTTTCTTTCCTTTGCCTGTCTTGTAGTTTTTATGTTGAAAATGGGTATTTTAGATAATATAGTAACTATATGCTAGAATTTTACATGAGAGTTGCTGTTGCTGCTTTTTTTTTTCCACTAGCCTAGTCTTAATATGTGGAGTCTGTCTTCCCTGCAGTTTTTAAAAAGAAAACCTCAGTTGTCCATCATCTCTTTTTATCACAAATACTAACTAGAATCGCTTTTAAATGTGAGAACGGCTACCTTCATCTCCTCCTGTTATCTATTCCACAGAACAATATGCAGGGCACTGAGGCTTCTCTCCTCTGTTGCAGGGAATATAGCCACACTAAGGGCACTGAATTTAAGAGACTGTCCCCTAGAGTTCCCACCTCAGTTCATTGTACAGAAAGGAGTGGTGACCATCCTGACCTTCCTGCGGGTTTGCGCAACAGAACACTGCTTCCCGAGGGATGCAGCTTTTCAAGGTTGGTAAGATGATTATACCTGACAATCAACATGAAAACTGACATTGGAGCTTTTTAAATCAGGGCTAGACCTGTCTTCTCTCTATGAAATCCTAAAGATTTGGATCCCTTACTTGTTTTCCACTGAGCTCATATGGCAAATGCAAAGCCCCATGCATACCCAGTCACATCTAGCCCTGTCTCGGTTCAGTGTTCATGGATTTATACCCTCAGTGTCCACTATAGAGCTTGTCTAGAATGGGGTTGGTAAAAGTTCAATGGGAGAAATCAAGTGAAATAGTCATCACCTCTCAGCCACCAGCAAGCAGCTACTTCAGGAGGGCCTTACGCTCTATTAGAGAGCTTTAAAAATACGGCTGGGGATTTAGCTTAGTGGTTAGAGTGCTTGTCTAGCAAGTGCAAGGCCCTGAGTTTGATCTCCAGCACCAAAAAAATAAAAATAAAAATAAGCACAATGAAATGTCTCCTATTCTTTTCTAGGTACAAGAAATTAGCATTTAGTGTATTTATAAGCACATTTGACTAGTTACATTCCTTGATTGATACTCAGTAAACTATTCTACTTTGTCTGCTCATTGACCAGCCATATTTTCCACTTTTTTTTTTTTTTTTTGTGGTGCTGCGGATCAAACTCAGGGCTTTGTACTTATGAGTCAGGCACTCTAACCACTGAACTAAATCCCCAGCCCTTTCCATTGTTAAATGGGCCATGTAGTTAACACTCAGAAGAAGCAAAAAAAAAAAAAAAATCATAATGAATACTCACCAAAAAAGTAAATGTTCTGAAGAATTAATTGACAATACCTAAAATTTCACTATTTTAAGTCATAGGTTTTATACTTAAGAACATGCCTAAAGTTTGAAGTAATTAGCCAAGAGAGTTATATATGTAATATAAATAAAATGTGTAAAATTAGGTCTGTGTCAGCAATGTGACCTTCCACTGTGACCCAAATGCCTTACTTGGCAATAGTCTTAAATGATCAAGAAACAATAGTTGACCCTGTACTTTACTCAGGTTTTTTTGTTTTTTGTTTTTTCTTTTTTTGTATTGTTGTTTTTGCAGTAGTGGAGAATGAACCCAGGGCCTTCACGCTGAGCTACAGATAAGCTTTTTTTTGTTTGTTTGTTTTGTTTTGTTTGAGACAGGGCCTCACTAAGTTACTAAGTTACCCAGGCTGGGCTCAAACTTGTGATCTTCCTGCCTCAGCCTCCCAGAGTGCTAGTATTCATTTTTTGTAGATATACTTTTTAAGTGTTCCCAACAGGTTTCTATTATACACTGCTCTGAGGCTGCCCAGGTTTGCATACCCTGGATGTATTGTGAAAAGATGTCCACAGACATCTAGGTCTCAGGTTAGAAGTGAGGCTCCAACAATGGCTGCAGTAACTCCCCTCAAGGTTTTGAGTCAGGTGGCACATTCCAGGAACAGAGTTTATTACTTTTAAATAAAAGAGGAGTAAAGAGAGTCATTCCTTTCTTAGTATGCGCCTCACACTTTATAAATTGGAACTATTGACTTTGGCTTTGTTTATGTGTTCGTTTGTTTCTCAGTCATTAAGATTAGCTTTCTAGACCTGCCTCAAGAATCTTCTCTTGTCAGACTTGAGGGTGCAGAACTATAATCATAGCACCGAGGCAGGAAGATCATGAGTTCAGGGCCAGCCAGGGCCACATAGCAAGACTGTTTTAAACACCACTCCCTAAATAAAAGAAGTTACTTGTCCAGTGACTTCCTCTGGTTTGTGGCATGTGAGGGAGGTAGTCTGGTGACACTGGTCTGTGGGCCCTGTGGGGAAGTAGTCTAGGCCAATGGGCTCTGAGGGGGCCAGAGCCTTGGAATGCATAGCCTGGCAGTAGGGAGGAAAAAGAAGCATTGTGTTTTCCTGAGTAGGTAGCATGAGAAGCTGGATGGAAAATGCTCTGTCCCTAAGTAATCAGGTGTGTGTTTAATCGTTCTTGATCCATTGTAATGGCCCTGGGATGCATCATTTTAAAATGTTCATCATATTCCTAAAGTGTCCTCACACAGTCCAGCTTCCTGTACACAGCAACCCTTAAGCTGTGCAGGGACAAGGGCAGAGCCATCAGGCAGCAACTGGGGCCCTGGGGCAGTATGCTGGAGGAAAGTCCCAACAGACCCCAATGGAGGAAGCATCCAGAAGATAGTCTGTGCTCTTCAAAAGAAACTATACCATAAAAGATAGGAAACACTGAAACTCTTTCCAGATTGGGGTCCTGTTTTTATAACGGGCCCTTGTGAGACTAATGGGAGTGAGCCCACCTTCCACTTGTCTTGGCAAAGCAATACCACACTGGGTTATTCAGGTTGCTCTTGGAGGGTAATGTTGATGTATAGGCTACTAAAGTGGCATTTTGTCCTACCAGAGAATTTATCTGTTAAAAAGATGGACCTAAGTGAGCTTCCAGATCTCGTGCAAGATTTATCAAAACGTAAGATGTCTATTAGAGAAATCATGAATCCTCAAGACCCAAAGGCAGCTATGATGAAAGAAAAAGTGGACTTTCCTCTGCGTGTTGAAAGGTTAGACCTGAGTGAGCTCAAAAGATCCACCGAATCACCAGAACAGTGGCCAAGTGAGGAGAAAATCAAGCGCTTCTGGAAGCTGAGGCAGGATATTGTTGAAAATGAAAAACCAGAGGTTCTTGAAAACCAGCTCTTGCCGATTGAGTTGCCTCCAAATATCAAGGCAGCATTAAACACTAAGGGGAAAGAACACTCAAAGCCAAAACACGTGTTCAGGTAAAACTCAAATGCAAAGGTGAATTTTCTTGATCTTTTCAATGTTGTAAAATTATTTTATAATTATCTCTTAAAGCATGAGGTCCACATGTGTGGAGTGTGTGTGTGTGTGTGTGTACGTGAATGTGTGTATGTATAAATCTATATAAATAGAGTGTGGAAAATAATAATTGGTGAATCTAGAGCACGCTTTCTGTAGTGTATGTCATCATATCCAAAGGGACAATAGCAGAGCCTAGGGGGTAAAAAAGTACTGGAGGTAACAGTGGTCTCTGATTTCCCGGAGCCACCCCCAGGGCAACAGGAGCAAATGCATCTTCTAAGGTGGTTTAAAAGCTCATGGGGGGCTATTGGTAACCTGTCCACAGGTGCCACAGGCAGTATGAAATGGAGGAGGTGTGCATCTGCATGAAAGGTGGCTAGCAATTATGGTCCTGATCTTTCAGCCTCCCTGTAGATTTAATCATTTTAAAAATAAAAGAACCTTGAAGCATTACTGACAAATTACAACCTTAGAAGTCCTGGCAGTATGCACTGCAGGTTTCTAGCTACAGTGTGGCCTCAGAGGCCCTGAAGCTGTTGGAATGTTCTTGGTGAGCGTAGGTACCTGCTGAGAGAACAGGAATATTCTAACCTGCTATTTAGAAACCTCTTTCCTTCCTTCCTTCACTTAGTGTTACGAATAATAATAATGATTTATTCAAGTAAATCATAGTAAGCTTATCAATAGTACTTTACAATTTTATCAGTACATCAGATTTAAATACCAGATCCCAGCCTTTGGAGATTTATTTGGGTGGCTCAGGAGATTGAGGCAGCCAGGCTGAGCCTGCCCATTCATTCAGGCCCACTTGCTAATGTTGTAAGCTGTTTCCCAGGAATGATTTAAGGACATCTTTCCTAAGAAGTTCTGTTTTAGTAGCTGGCTTTCAGTGGTAGTCATTCAGTGTAATCTGTCTTAATAGTATTTGCTAGAATCAACACAGATTTGATACTATGGCTTTCTATGGGGTCACCACAGCCTGTAATCTTTATGTTCTTTTTAAAGTGCAGTTGATTTGTAGCCATACTTTTAAATTTTTAAGTGTTTACTTTATAACAGTGCAGCTCATGTGGATGTGAATGGCCATCACAGAGTTTGGTTACATAGTTAAAGACGTTGTAATTTTAGAAGGAAGATCCCCTCCTCCAAGACTATCTTACCTGATCTCTCATCACCGTACCAAACAATGATTCCAACAAAAAGACTTGAAGAGCATCGAGTGGCGGCCCTCAGAGAGCTCTGTGAGAAGCAGGCTCTGATGGAGCAGAGGAGGAGGTGCATCTGTAGAGCTGGGTGAGGTCTCCCTGCAGCCAGCTCTGCACTGGTGATGGGGTGGGACTGAGGACAGAAGCCACCATTGGATCACCAGGCCTCCAGGGAAGGGGAAGGTCTTTGGTTTACTTTTCTCTTCCCTGGTCCTGGGCTGGGATCTGTGCCCCCCACCTGGAAACTGGCTGTACTGTACTCCCCTGTTTCTGTGACTGAAGCACACAGGCTCTTTTTTCACACCCTCCAAAGGCTGCCTCCTTGTGAGGCCAGTGTGGGCCATTGTGATCATCATGGCCGTCCTTGGTGCAGGTCTCTGCCCTGCCTTCTTGCCACACTTGCCTGCCTTCTTGTGTCTTCCCTAGTTTCTTGTTCTTTGTCAGTCCTTTCCTCTTCGCTGGACACTTCTTGACTTCCTGTTCTTTTCTGAGGAGTGCTATTTAGAAATGACATGGTCATCATTGGGTTCACTCTTGTGTTGCTGACCATACTAATGCGTCCCTTGCCCTCGGGTTTGTGGAAGCCAGATTGCTGTCAGGAGGTTGTCTGGCCCAACCTCCGCATCTGCTCTGCTCTACTGTCAGCTCTGCTGACCACCCAGTTGTACTCTGCTCCAGGCCCTAGGTGCCTCTGTGCCCCTCACCTTATGGTGGGGTTCAGCCAGTGGGGGCCCCTCAGGCAGTCAGGGCAGCGGGGAGGATGAGGGTAGACTCTTATTTCCCAACCCTTGTATGAGCTTCCTGGGACTGGCTGCATCCCACACTGCCAAGTCCAGCTTCTCTTCCGGCTTCCAGCAGCCATTCCTTCCCTGGCGTGTTATTGGGCCTGGGGCTGCCTTGCTGTGTACTGCTCCATGCTTCCTGTTCTCTGCCTTCTGGAGCCCAGCCATGAATAAGGACTCCTGATGCTGTCCATGGGGAGTGTGCATCTGTTTCTCCGGGACCCAGTGGGTACAGACTGCTCACAAGACAACATTTGTGGTAGTGCGCCAGCCAGGACTGGCACCCCCACACACTTGTAGTTGGTTGTCTTCCTTCAAAAACGAGTCATACACCTTTGTTGAGAAAAATAGTTTGAACATAAAGAGTAGGTAAAATCCCTTTGTTGTCCCATCCTGCCTTGACCTGTAAGAGACCTTGCTTTGTGCTCCTTGCTGAATAGCCCAAGGAGGCCTGCAGTGTGGGTCAAGATTCCAGGCACAACCTCCCTCAGCCTCCTTCATGTCACCTGATTAGGAATGTTAGCCTCTTGCCTTCTGAGGGGTAGGCATATCCTTCCTGTCCCATGTGACCAAGAGGTGCGAGACACTACATAGAGTCCCTTGCCCAGGAGCTGTGTAGAGGATGTAGGGAATGCCAGCATGCTGCAGCTGGGGTCTGGGACCCATCCGAGCGGGTGGCAGAATATGGCCTCACCTGGGCGGAAGTGCCAAGGAACACTTAGACAGGTGCCTTAAGGTTGGAGCCCTGGGAGGGTGGGACAGTTCCAATGGCACAAGAGGTAAAGCATGAGAGGAGAAACCCAGGAGGTAAAGCTCAGGAGGGCTGAGCTACGTGCCCTCAAAGAGAGTGCCTAGGAGGTGGTGGGTGGGCAAAAGGCCAGGATGCACGCAGGATAATGTCCAGCTGTCTGCTGAGGAGGGGAGATGAGAAGAGGCTAGATTTCAGGGCAGGAGAGAAGGATGCCAAGCACATGAACTGAGGGCAGGAGTTGGCTCAGACAGGCAGGCGGGTCCTGGGGCTGCAGTGGTGGCTTCAGGGTGGACAAGGCCCCAGCCTGGGCCACATCCCATCCCCAAATTTAGAGACAGCTTAGAAATGCTGCACTTCTGTGTAGCCGCAGCCTTCATGTGGGCCTTTCTGTGGGGTGCTCCCAGTCACAGAGCAAGACCACATAAAGGGCCTGGCTCTGCCTGAGGGATCAGGAATTCTGCCTGGGAAGTTGGGAAGGACTGAAGATGCTCAGTTTTTAAAGCAGAAGGCAAATGTCTAACAAGAAGTGCACTTGTGAGCGACAGTTTCAAACCTTCCTTAGACAAGTGCCTGAAGGCCTGTGATGTGCATACCTGCAGTACCCAGCTGATACCCTTCCCGGAGAGGGTCTAGTGCCTTTACTCTGGGCTCTAGTCTGGGCTCCAGGCATCCCTGGGGATGCCTGGCTGCCTTGGCCAGGTGCCTGTTTGGCACACACAGACGCACAGAGGGCCTCAGGTCAGAATCTCCTTTTCCTAACTCTGCTCAAAATGTGTGGGAGAATTCATGCATGCCCTCTGGGGATGAGCAGGTGGGAGGAAAAGGCTGTTTGAGGGAAGCTAAAAACGACCAAGAGAAATCCTTGTAAGATTTGCTTGAAGCCGCTCACAGCTTATGACATTAATATAAAAACGTATTTTCTATAGAGACAAAAGAGCCCTACGGGAATGGAGAGAGCAGGCCCAGATGATGAAGAAGGAAAAGGAGGAATTCAGCACACTCCTGCCTCTACGTAGGCGCATGGTACGTGTGGCTTGCAGGCAGGGCATCACTGGTCCTGCTAGCTATAGGGCTTGCACACACAACTTTGAGGAGCCTTGTAGGGCATGTGAGTGCTGCACATGGCCTTTGCACAGATTGGGACTGAGACTGAGTCTAAGTCATTTCCTCACCTGCCCCAGCGATGAGGCTGGCTGATGTTGCAGCTGAGCCCTGGCCTTGGAGGCTGCCCTCTTTGTTCACTGACTTGTATGCTTAGTCCAACAAGGTATGTATTCGAAGAGGGATGAGGGCAGAGGAACGGAGGAGAAAACATTTAAAAAGTAAAAATACCACTAGTTTGTGGGATGCCTGCAAGCATTATCCTGGACCCCTCACTATCTCAGCCTTGGGAGGCCACTCACCTCCAAAGCCAAGAGCTGTGGCTTTAGAGACCTTGTCCCTGGTTCTGAGATTGTCAGCTTGCAGGGTACTCTGGATACAGCACCCCCTTCCCATTTCCCCTCAGATCATTTGGAGGTCTGGGGGGTGCAGGTATTAGGTAGGCACTGGGAGCTGGCCACTCGTCCAGGACATGCCTGGCATTCTCTGAACCATGAGCACAGTCAGGCAGGTGTATTTAACATGGTCACAGATGTTTCTTAAGTCCTTTCTTTTAAGGGTGTTCCCGGTGTGTGCCTGAGAAGACCAGGGGTTGCCTCTGTGGCCCCTTAGCTAGGGGTAGGTCCCCAAGGCCTTTCCCTGGTTGTCCTGAGCCCTGGCCTTCACTGCCTCCTGCAGCTGGCAGTGACTGTGATCCTGCAGGGAGCTGAGCTTGCATAGTTTGGGAATCAATTTTTTAAAAATGTATATCAAACTAATTTTCAGGCTTATAAAAGAGTTGCAAAATTAGTGCAGAAAGTTTTGTATACCCTTCACTCAGCTTCCCCTGATGCTAACATCTTCATGACCACAGAGTGCCTAGAATACGCATTCACAGTAGTGCAGTGTGAAGACCCAAATAAGGACTGCATTGCATCAGCTCTGCACTGATGCCCTTTTCTGACCAGGTCCCCCGTGGCACATGGTCCTCACATTGCCTTAGTGTCCTCCAGTCAAGAATGCTTTTTCTGTCTTCCCACACCTTTCATGACTTTGACACCTTTGAGGAGCACTGCTCCACTATTTCGTGGAATGTCTCTCGATCTGGGTTTGTCTGACATTTGGATTTAGGGCAGGAATACTTCACAAGTGATATCACATCTTTCTCTGTACAGCGTGTTACAGGTTCACATGTGATTGACCTTGATCCCTGTTCAAGGTGGCATCAGTGTTTCTCCCCTGCCATCTCACTGCCCTCCCCCCTGCCCTGTCAGTAGCTGAGCAGGCCTCAGATGGAGACCTGGAGGCTTGTACATGCTGATCTCTGCATCTAGCGGGATCGTGTCTGTAGCAAGTGGGCCTGCTGATGATGTCTCACCAGGAGTCTTTGTCACGGCATTCTGTTATCTAATATTTCCCAAACTGCTTTTGCCCATCCAACCAAAACAATGGTTTATTAACTTAAGAGGAAAAAAAAAAGCAGTGTAATCTTTTACCCTAATAGAATGCCCAGTAGAATGACAAAATTTATACAAGTGGGTTTTTCAAGTTCTGGTGCAGTTGGGGTCCCTGGGCTCTACCTGGTAGCATGGGTCACTTGCCTGTGCCCAGCGGATATTATGATGGCTTTGTCACCCCTGAGGTTCAGCCTACTCACACACTCTAGGTCAGTGGTGGCGAAGCTACAGCACGCATACAGCTGCGGGCTGTTTGTATCCTTGAAAGCTCTAAAAGGTTTGCCATCACTGCCCTACATGAAGGAATGGCTGTGTCCTGAGGCTGTACCCCAAGATGACTTGGGTTCCTCCCTTCTAAACAGATGTATTAATTCATGACGTAGGTGTTTCTTGCTAAAGACAGCATTCTTAGCAGTAGAATTAAAATGATTTTTTCTGTATCCTAGACCCTTGAGACATCATGTCTTCTTGTGAGCTTTTGCTCCTTTATTTGTTGGAACAATGTCAAGACTCTAGTAGCTCTCATAAAAACTACTGAAGCCCATCCCCTTCTCACTCAGTTCATTTACAGGCTTCCTCTATCCTTGTCCAGCATGCATGTTGTTCTCTACATTTTGCTTAATGTTACAGACAGAATTTCATGTTCTTTATTTACTTAACACTATATATTACACCATGTCAAATTTTCACTGTTGCTATCTTTTTTCTAATTTCTCCGGTATTCCCTACATGTGTAAAAGTTTAAAATATGTATTATTTCACTTCCAGGAATAAAAATACATGCACAATTAGATATCCTGGAGTATACTTCCAGTACTTGATTATAACAAAAGAGTCCATTTAAAAGTCCATAGATGGAAATAGCTTATTGTAATAGCCAAACTATTGGTTACCTAAGTGGCCATCCAAAAGATTTGGTTAGGCCTAACATCTGCTGACTTGAAGATAGCTTGAAGAAGTTAAAACAAACACAAATTTCAGAACATTCACAGAAACTCCTATTTGTCTAGAAGAATGTACTGCAATTTGCTGGCCTTGAGGCAGTAGTATACCTAGGGGGAGGGGTGAAGTTGTAATTAACAATTTCAGCAGTTTCAGAGTGTACTTCTGAATCTGTTAGTCTATATGTATTGATCATGCAGCTTCTTTAAAATGAAGAAAATGAGTTGTCTAAAAACTTATCTACCTTAAGATAGATCAACTCGAATAATGGAGGAGTGGCCTCATGCTCTGCCCATGGGACCTGCTACAGCAGTAGGGGTAACAGGTGAAACAGCAATCAAAGGCTGGTGGTGCAGTGTGCTGGAAGGTGGCAAAGGGGCCCCAGAGTCAATGGCTGTTAGTTCCCGGTATTCCTGTAGATCCTGAATGGAGGCCACAGAGTATGGGAACCACTCCCCCTCCCAGGCCCGTACCTTCCCAGACACTGACAAAATAGTTTATATGGTCCCAAATACTATAAGTCCAGGGATAGGGATAATATTTATGACAAGATGTCGATATCTCATACAAAGAATGGCCACAAATTGATATTAAAAATCCGAAGACTCCAATAGAAAAATGGGTAAGGGGTAGGATGGTTCACAACAGAAAATCCAAAGAGCCACAAAAAAGCAAGCACACATAACTAAGACCCAGGATTTGCATATTAGTAATAGGGAACCAGTTGCCTGGCTAGGATGCATCCATGCTGCCTGGTGAGGGGAAGGACCTCACCCTGTGCCAGGGCATGTAGTTTGGCAGGAGAACACAAGAGGGCGCCAGGACCCTGTGCATGGCCTAATGGTTGCTTGGTGGAGCCTCGTGTACCAGGGCAAGCGCACTGTAGGCTGGGCCTATGTAGTAGAGGGACCGCTAGCTTTGCAGCTTGGCCCTGGGGTGTGCCCAGCTGCCTTAGGTATACCTCAGCTGATCCATAAATGTACAGGTCAAACCCCTTGTGCATTTGATAGGGTGGGTAGAAGCCTGTGAAGCTTTGACTGCTGGAATAGCTGCAGAGAAAAGACCTCTACTGCTGGGCATGAGCATCTGATCCATTGCTCTCTTGAAAAAAGCATACTTTCCCATTTCTCATATTGTTCTAAAACCA
This sequence comes from Hystrix cristata, assembly GCA_004026905.1. Taxonomy (NCBI): domain Eukaryota; kingdom Metazoa; phylum Chordata; class Mammalia; order Rodentia; family Hystricidae; genus Hystrix; species Hystrix cristata. The sequence continues at coordinate 6,338 of PVJO010023499.1, read as the reverse complement.
GCAGCTTTACCAGTGACCCTTGGTCTGCTTCCTGGGACTTCAATGCAATTGCATGTTTGACACTCCCCATGTAAAACTTGGTGTGGAGCTCTTCACAGCCATTAATGGCTCACACCTCTGTCTTTGTCCAGAATTTTACCACACTTATGTTCTTCCATTGATTCCTTGTGTTCCTATCAAGGAATTAGATATTTGAATAAATCTTTCTATGTATTTTGTACTAATAGTAAAATACATCTGGGTGAACTTCTTTCTAAATACATGGTTTTAATATTTTTAAAAGTTAAATGTCCGAGGGTTGGGAATTTAACTCTATGGTAGAGCATTTGCATAGCAAGCACAAGGCCCTCAGTTCGAACCCCGGCAACCCCCCAAAAAACAAAAACAAAAACAAAAAAAACAAAATAAAATAAAAATTAAATGTCTGACTTTAAGGGGGAAAAAAAAGCTCACCTAGGTTTAGCATTGCACACTTCTTCCTGCTGGAATAATCTTTGGGAGAATCTTGGTCTCTGAAATTATGTCAGCGAGCAGACTTAATTCTGCTGTATCCATAGCCCTGTATGCATCCCGTGGGTTGGAGGTAGGGGTTATAGGAAAAGGGTTTAGCAGCTCCAGTCCCCACCCCAGCCTCTCCCTTCTTGGTTATTAGGCTGGCCAGGATTAAAATGACAATGCAGGCAGCCAAGGTCTCAGCCCCAGTAATTCACTTACAGGGGTGAACACAGATCAAGCAGTGTTGGGTAAGCCCTAAATTGGTTTTACAAGACTAGGCTAGAGTAGCCCCTGGCAGGAGGTCCTCCCATCCCAGTCCTCACACCTGCCATATGCTGTTTTAGTCATCCTTTGAGTCTGACAATTTCCCCCACACACAGACATGTATGCACACCCAAGCATACATACCCTCACATGGACACAGAGACCAAAAGTTCCCCAAGGTCAGGGTCAGTCTGACTCTCAGGCTTGTCCACTGGAACATTGGGAATGTCACCTTTGTTGAGTCAGCTCCCTCCTGTCTAGATTCCAGCTCATGAGTGGAGGCCCCAGGTCTTTCCAGGCTCTGGTGCTGATGCTGCAGATACAGGTAGGGTTCCCTGCGTGGAAGTACCTTCTCATGACGCCTGCAGGAAGCTGGCTGCTGCAGCAGAGGAATGGGTGACAACAAGGCAACCCAGGTTCTAAAAGAGCAGAGTAGGGAGCAGTGGCTCATCATGCATTTGTGACACAGAAAACAGTAAGACAGATGACTGGACGAGGTGGTGTGGAGCAAGACTGGAGATTCTCCAGTGCAGGTGATAGCCAGAAGAGTTTCAGTAAATATCCTAGAGCAGGTGCACCTTCTGACAGGAGCAGGGAGGGTCCTAAGGCTGCAGCTGTCAAGAATGGGAGACAGGGTCTTACCATCTTCCCAAATGAAGAACATCCAGGGAGAAGGGGAAGGGCCAGGGTATTGGGCAGGGGGTTAGGGATTTCTGCAGGGACCTGCAAGTGGGTGAGGACATCCAAATTGGATCTCCAGAGGATGCTCCCAAGGTGATGAGAAATCTGAGTTATATGTGTGAGCAGGTTCTAGAAATGGGAATCCTACCACGTTGGTGCTGTCTAAACATCTTCCCTGCTGTACCTTAGAAGTGGTAAGGAGTCTCTTTTGGTGTACCAGTGTGACGTGTTACTCCTTGCAGAGAGCTTGTTGGTCTCTGTTCCTGGCTGGGCCATCCTTGCCTGTTCGCATTCTCCTCTTAGCATGTTTAGTCCCTCTAGTGCCACCTCTACCATCACCCATGCCCAGTAAAATCAGGAATTAGCCTGAGCTCTTCTGGCAGCCTAGTAGAAGGGCTGGAGGATGTCCTGGGGAAACAGTTCAAACAGCAGCAGGCCCGGGAGGTGTCCAGAACTGCCTCTGCCTTTTTTGGCTCCAGCCCCTGGGCCCCATGGGAGCAGCTGGGTTGGTGCAGCTTCTCACCAAGAGGTGTACATCTGGAGGTTGCTGCTGCACTGGGCAGTGCAGTACTCTTTATAGGAGGAAACAACACTGACCTCCTTCTAAATTTTCAATTATTTGTACTGATTATTTATGCCATGGGTCCCAGGTCAGTGAGCTGTAAATGCAGATTTTCTGAGTAAGATTGTTCATTGCTCTTTTTTTCCCCCCTCACTTTATATATATTAGCACTTATGCATTAGCTTGAAACTTAAAAATAATTAATTTCAAAATACAGTCACATCTGTATGAAAGACTTGGAGTCTATTTTCAATAATGTATTCTCTGTCTGTTGTATGACAGTTCCAAGGGCTGTCACAGGATCTGGCCAGCCACTGAGTAACCTCTTAAGGGGAAAGAGCAAGCTGATGCACGTGGCAGATGCACTTGTGTTAAAAGCAGCATTTTCTTGGATTCCTGAAAACATCTTGTTGCATTTTCCTAGGTGGCATCAAAGATTCCATTTGCCACAGATCCAATATCTCATGGGAAGATTTCAGTGAGTCCATGTGGCAAAATGAAACACAGCAAAGAGAGCTCATCACAGGCGAGTGAAGAAACAAGGTTGGTGACTAAGGCTGTAGTTCAGTCCTTCCATGGCTCTGTCCTGCTTGCTGGCAGATGTTTTTGTTCATCCCACAAGCATGTGTTGAGTGCCCCACATGTGCAGGCTCACAGAGGGACCTCGGGGTGGAAGGATGATTCTAAAGACATGGCCCATGCCCTCAGGACCTACCTTCTGTAGTTAGCCACTGCCAGATGATACCAGGACTTAAAAGGTTACACAGGCTATCTGTGGGGTTGCTGCTGCCTGACCCCATCCTACCCAAGTCTACCATATTTGGAGGTCTAATCTCACTCCTCAGCCTCAGATTTCTCAGGCCAGATGCTGGGCATGGCTTCTAGGGCCCCAACCACAGAAAAAACTGGATGGGAAAGAGACTGGGGTGGGGGGACATAAGGCCAGGCATTCACCCAGCTGGAGGAGATAGTGATCATGGGCAGATCAAGAGGCCCCAGGAGAAGGTCAGCTTGTGGGTACTGAAACACCCTAGGATTTAAGTCCCTGACCAAGTGATGGGCCAGGCTGCTAGGCCAGTGGGGCTATTGTCCTGAGAGGCTAGGTCAGGAGCCGAGGAGAGCAGGGAGGAATATCAAGGAAGTGCGGTGCCAACTGGGAAGTGTGGGAGGAGAGTGGAAGCTCTGGGTGGGCCGTTAGGACCCTGTAGGGTTGCAGAGCAGGTGCTGAGGAGGGCCCATGGGGCAGGAAGCTAGCATTCAGCAAGAGATTCTCAGGCCTCTTTCTGCATCCTAAGTCATTGTATTTACAAAGAATGCCAGACCCAAAGCCCTGAGCCCCAGTACTAACAGAAATATGTTTAAAATCCTAGTGTAATACAATTTGGGTTGCTGTTTAAAGATTTAGTAAAGACGTGTTTTTCTTATGAAAACAAAGACATGGTGTCTTCATGTGGCACAATAAGCAGCACCCTAAACATGTACTATCTCACATGGATTTGAAGGTTTTAAAGTACAGAGTGTGGTCCTGCAGCTATAACATGTTCATGATGGGACCGTAATTTGTTTTTCTCACTGCTGGGTGGCTCTGATTTAAATTCCGTTGTCTGACCTTAAACAGCTACCAGCCATAGTTGAAGCTGCCCAATGGGACAGCCATAAATGTGCTACCAGTGGTTCAGGCTGGTGGAACATCATCTGAGGAAGAGAAAGAAGAGCAGTAGGCCCTGGGCATAGCATTAGGAGGAGAGGGGTGTGGGAGCCGAGGGGAGCTGCAGTGCAGCCCTTGGGACTACCTGTGGTCTGAAGGGAAAAGGAAAACTATGTGTCCTCGGTTGGAATAGGACCTGCTAGGACTAGGTGCCTCATGTCCAACCAAGCACACTGGATTGCCCTATATTCTCAGTGCCTCCCGAGTGGCAGCGGATCTGGATGAAAAAATAAAGTGGCACATACAGCAGGTGTGTGCACGCAGGAGCTTACGAGGTGTACCCGCGCTGCAGGAGGTAAAGACAGCCACCCAGGACTTGGATATTGTGAGTATTTATCAGCTCTGTTAAAGAACTTGTTTCATTAATCCAGATGTGTGGATTACACCTGTGATCCCAGTATTCAGGAGGTTGAGGCAGGTGGATCATGAGTTCGAAGCCAGCCTGACTACATCATAAGTTCAAGGCTAGCCTGGACTGCCTAACAAGATCTTGTCTCAAAAAAAGGAAAAATGATTTGTTTCATTAAAATGGAATAACCACTGCTTCTGCCTCTGTGGAGTGCACACTAACACTGGGGCTGTGTTTGCCATGTCCTGGCTATGGGACATTTTAGAATTACCATTGGTCTGATGACAAGAAAATGTCCCAACTGTGTTGTGAGCCCTTAGATGTGCTGGAACCCAACAGTACCTGCATTAGGACATCAGATGGCAGCAGCAGCCTGGGGACAGGGACCATTCCCCTTTACCATCTCTGGGGTACTGTCTTGAAGCTTTGCATGCAGGAGAACAGGCTCAGGTCTAGGCCTCGAGGGTTGCTGTTGCGAAAACAGGTGGGCGGTAGCTGCCTGAACAAAGGCAGTGTGCCCAATGATTCTGTACTAGTACAGCCAAAGTTCATGGAGATCCAAATGCTGCTGCCCTGGAGGCTAGATCCAATGCTGCTGCCCTAGACAGAGTTGCCTCTGAATCGCTCCCCACCTAGCTGCTGATGGGTAGTTAGCACTTGCCTAGCACTTACCTGATGCTGAGATGTTCTGACCTATGAGAGTATCTCAGTGAGATGGGAGGGCCCTTTTCTGCCCTGTCTGGGACATGGCCAGCCCGTCCAGCTGGTCCCAGGAAACAGCTACCCTTCTGACAGTGACCACCTGGATGCCCATGTCCCAAACCTCTCACCCACATGAAACATTGGCCTGTTCTCCCAGGTCACCAGGGCCCTACCCTGGAGGGTTCTTCCACATCAGTATGCCCTACCCCACATCACCACTTGGAGGTCCTGTTCCTGATGAGGCTGCTTCTGGGCCCATATCCAGGCTGCCCCCGAGTGAGCAACACCAACATGGAGTAGGAAGGCTTTCCTGTCTGTCTTTGTGGGCTCCATCTCTGTTGTCTTCAGACCAACAAAACAAAATGCTGATGAGGATGCAGAGCAATGACAGTCCATAGTAGAACCTAAGCCTCCAATGCTGGAAGGCATCCTCTCAGAAAAATCCTTCCAGCTGTCATTTGTGCCTTTAGCATAGCAGTTAAGCCTGTATCCTAACCCTTCTGAGGCCAGTGTATTTTGCAGGAAGAAAGCCACCTTGGAGTGCAGTGTTAAGGTGTGCAGAGAAAAATGCCTACAAGATGCACAATGACTCTTTCCATAGCACCCGAAAAACATAGGAATATAAAACTAAGAAGGAGAGGTTGAGGATTTAGCTCAGTGGTAGAGTCCTTGCCTAGCAAGCACAAAGCCCTGAGTTCAATCCCCAGCACCAAAAAAAACCCCCAAAACCAGAAACTAGAAAGAGTGGGATTGAAAGCTGAAAGTCTATAATAGGTCATAGTGGGTCCATGGCTTAGTCCATTGGCTCTCCTGGTCTACCCAGTGGGTTTTTCTCCTCCCTAGAGAAATAGAATGTCCACGCACCAAAGATAGTAGCAAAGGCCACATGTTGCCTTCCTGAGCCCTGAGAAAGGGATGTTTATACACTAATGTGTTCAGGCTGCACTAGGGGCTGGCACATTATCTTCAGCCCTCTCAGGTGGCCAAGGTACAAGCTGCATGTGTATCTCCAGGAAAATAGCCCTGTCCTGATTGACCAGCAGTGGTCCACCTGCCAGTATCCATAGTATGTTCATGGTCTCAGTGCTTCATCCTAAGCAAATGTGGCGTCAGAGAGCGTAGGCCTATGGGGAGAGCCCCATTGTGAAAAAGAGGCCTCAGCAAACTGGCTGGAAAAGTGAGCTTCAGATATTGAAGACAAAATTAAAAATCACAAGCTAGCATTAAAATCCTCTGGGTGATAATAGAAAATACTGCTACCGTGAAAAGCAACAAGCTGTTATGAAAGTCACTGTGATACCCAAGAACTCTTGGGGGTACATTAAAAAGATGATAATTTTTTTTAATTTAGCTGGGTGCAGTGGTGCACCCAGGACTCAAGAGGTTGAGGGAGGAGAATCACAGGGCCAGTCTGAGCTACACAGAGAGACCGTCTCTTAAAACAACAACAACAAAATTTTTAAAATTTATGTCAGTAAGTGAAGTGGGTTGATCCAAGAAGTTCAGCACCCACCAAAAGGTATTCAAGAGAGATGCTAGAGCAAATGGAGGGAGAAATTAGTTAAAAAAAAAAAAAA